>JAPEVW010000249.1:0-215308 GCA_027921565.1 Artemia sinica
TTAACCAAATGCATCCTGGCTTCTCGAACCTAAAAGCTAAGTACTTCAAAATCATCTAACATTGCTAAGGATAAAAGATGCAATTTGACCATATGCATCCTTATTTCTCGAAACTAAAAGCTAAGAACCTCTAAATCATCAAAAATTGTTTTGGATAGCAGATGCAATTTGACCAAATGTATCCTTGCTTCTGGAAACTAAAAGCTAAGTACCTCAAATTTATCTAAATTTGCTAAGGATAAGGGATGCAATTTGACCTTGTGCATCCTTGTTTCTCAAACTAAAAGCTAAGTACCTCAAAACATCTATCATTGCTAAGGATAACAGATGTAATTTTACCATGTGCACCCTTCA
Source organism: Artemia sinica (assembly GCA_027921565.1). Lineage (NCBI taxonomy): Eukaryota > Metazoa > Arthropoda > Branchiopoda > Anostraca > Artemiidae > Artemia > Artemia sinica. The sequence continues at coordinate 355 of JAPEVW010000249.1, forward strand.
TTCTCGGAACTCAAAATCATCTAACATTGCTAAGGATGACAGATTCAATTTGATCTTATGCACCCTTGTTTCAAAAGCTAAGTACCTCAAAAATATTTAATATTGCTAAGGATAACAGGTGCAATTTGACCATATGCATCCTTACTTCTCAAACTAAAAGCAAAGTAATTCAAAATCATCTAACATTGCTAAGGATAACAGATGCAATTTGACCATATGCATCCTTGCTTCTCAAATTAGAAGCTAAATACCTTAAAATAATGCATCGAACATTGTTATTGAAAGAGATGCAATTTGACCAAATGCATCCTCGCCTCTTGAAACTAAAAGCTAAATATCTCGAAATCATCTAACGTTGCTAAGGACAACAGATATAATTTGACCATATTCATCCTTGTTTCTCAAACTAAAAGCTAAGTTCCTCAAAATCATTTAGCATTGCTAAAAATAACAAATGCAATTTCACCATATGTTTCCTTGCTTCTCAAATTAAAAGCTATGTACCTCAAAACAATCTAACACTGTTAAGGATAACAGATGCAACTTGACCAAATGCATCCCTGCTTCTCTAAACTAAAAGCTATGCACCTCGAAATCATCTAACTTTGATAAGGATAAAAGAAATTTGAAAATATGCACCCTTGCTTCTCAAAAATAAAAGCAAAAATAAAAGATAATTTAAAGGTAAAAGTAGCTCTAAATTATCTAAAATTGTTATAGATAACAGAAGCAAGTCGACGAAATGCATCCTTTCTTCTTGAAACTAAAAGTTAAGTACCTCAAAATCAACTAACATTCCTAAGGGGTAACAGGTTCACTTTGACTATAAGCATCCTTGCCTCTCCAATTAAAAGCTAAGTACCTAAAAATCATCTAAAATTGTTATAGATAACAGATGCAAGTTGATAAAATGCATCCTTTCTTCTTGAAACTAAAAGTTAAGTACCTTAAAATCATCTAACATTGCTAAGGATAACAGGTGCAATTTGACCATATGCATCCTTACTTCTCAAACTAAAAGCAAAGTAATTCAAAATCATCTAACATTGCTAAGGATAACAGATGCAATATGACCATATGCATCCTTGCTTCTCAAATTAGAAGCTAAATACCTTAAAATAATGCATCGAACATTGTTATTGAAAGAGATGCAATTTGACCAAATGCATCCTCGCCTCTTGAAACTAAAAGCTAAATATCTCGAAATCATCTAACGTTGCTAAGGACAACAGATATAATTTGACCATATTCATCCTTGTTTCTCAAACTAAAAGCTAAGTTCCTCAAAATCATTTAGCATTGCTAAAAATAACATATGCAATTTTTTCCATTTGGATCTTTGCTTCTCAAACTAAGAGCTAAGGTCCTCAAAATCATCTAACATTGCTAAAAATAACAAATGAAATTTCACCATATGTATCCTTGCTTCTCAAATTAAAAGCTATGTACCTCAAAACAATCTAACACTGTTAAGGATAACAGATGCAACTTGACCAAATGCATCCCTGCTTCTCTAAACTAAAAGCTATGCACCTCGAAATCATCTAACTTTGATAAGGATAAAAGAAATTTGAAAATATGCACCCTTGCTTCTCAAAAATAAAAGCAAAAATAAAAGATAATTTAAAGGTAAAAGTAGCTCTAAATTATCTAAAATTGTTATAGATAACAGAAGCAAGTCGACCAAATGCATCCTTTCTTCTTGAAACTAAAAGTTAAGTACCTCAAAATCAACTAACATTCCTAAGGGGTAACAGGTTCACTTTGACTATAAGCATCCTTGCCTCTCCAATTAAAAGCTAAGTACCTAAAAATCATCTAAAATTGTTATAGATAACAGATGCAAGTTGATAAAATGCATCCTTTCTTCTTGAAACTAAAAGTTAAGTACCTCAAAATCAACTAACATTCCTAAGGATAACAGATACAATTTAACCATATGCATCCTTGCTTCTCAAAACTCAAAGCTAAGCATGTCTAAATCATCGAACATTGTTATGGATAACAGATGCGATTCGACCAAATGCATCCTTGCTTCTCGAAAACAAAAGCTAAGTACCTCAAAATCCTCTAGCATTGCGAAGGATATCAGATGCAATTTGAACACCTGCATCCTTACTTCTCAAACTAAGAGCTAAGGACCTCAAAATCATCTAACATTGCTAAAGATAATAGATGCAATTTTACCATATGCATCCTTTCTTCGCAAATTGAAAGCTAAGTACCTAAAAATAATCTAACATTGCTAAGGATAAAAGATACACTTTGACCATATGCATCCTTGCTTCTCAAAAATAAAAGCTAAGCACCTCAAAATCATCTAACTTTGCCAAGGATTGCCAAGGATGTAATTCGACCATATGTATCCTGGCTTCTCAAAACTAAATGCTAAGTATCTTTAAATTTGCGAACATTGTTATTTATAACAGATGCAATTTGACCAAAAGCATCCTTGCTTCTCCAAACTAAAAGTTAAGTACTTCAAAATCATCTAACATTGCTAAGGCTAGCAGATGCAATTTAACCATATACATCTTTGCTTCTCAAAACTAAAAGCTAAGCATCGCTACATCATCAAACATTGTTAATGATAACAGATGCAGTTTGACCAAAATGCATCCTTGTTTCTCAAACTAAAAGCTAAGTACCTCAAAATCATCTTACATCAATGAAGATAACAGATGCAATTTGAACATATACATTCTTGCTTCTCAAACTAAAAGCTTAATAAATAAACATCCTTGCTTTTCAAACTAAAACATTTCCTCTAACATTGCTTAGGATACCTGATTCAATTTGTCAATATGAATCATTGCTTCTCAAAATAAAAGGTAAAGACCTCAAAATCATCTAACGTTACTAAGGATAAGAGACGCAATTTGACAATACGCATCCTTGCTTCTCAAACAAAAATTTAAGTACCTCAAAATCATCTAACATTGCTAAGGATATCAGATACAATTTGACCATAAACATCCTTGCTTTTCAAACTAAAACATTTCCTCTAACATTGCTTAGTATACCTGATGCAATTTGACAATATGAATCATTGCTTCTCAAAATAAAAGCTAAGGACCTCAAAATCATCTAACGTTGCTAAGGATATCAGATACAATCTGACCATATGCATCCTTGCTTCTCAAACTAAATGCTGAGTACCTCAAAATCATCTAACATTGCTAAGGATAACAGATGCAATTTTACCATAAACATCTTTGCTTTTCAAACTAAAACATTTCTAAGGATAAAAGTAATAATTTGAAAATATTCATCCTTGGATAGGAACTGGCTTCTCAAACTAAAATAAATTTCTCAAAATCATCTAGCATTGCTAAAGATAACAGGTGCAATTTGACCACAGATGTAATTTGACCATATGCATCCTTGCTTCTCAACTAAAAGCTAAGTAACTCAAAATCATCTAATATTGCTAAAGATAACAGAAGCAATTTGACCATATGAATCCTTGCTTCTCAAACTAAAAGCAAAGTTCTTCAAAATCATGTAGCATTGCTAAAGATAACAGATGCACTTTGACCATATGGATCCTTGCTTCTCAAACTAAAAGCTAAGTACCTCCAAATCATCTAACATTGCTAAAGATAACATATGCAATTTAACCACATGGATACATTCTTCTCAAATCAAAAGCTAAGTACCTAAAAATAATCTAACATTGCTAAGGATAAAAGTTGCAATTTGACCATATGCATCCTAGGCTCTCAAACTAAAAGCTAAGTACCTCAAAATCTTCTAACTTTGCTAAGGATAACAGATGATAACAAAATCAACTAACATTCCTAAAGATAAGTACCTTAAAATTAGTACCTTAAGTACCTTAAGTTAAGTACCTTAAGTTAAGTACCTTAAAATTATCTAACATTGCTTAGGATATCAGAAACAATTTGACAATATGCATGCTTGCCTCCCAAACTAAAAGCTAAGTACCTCAAATCATCTAACATTGCTAAGGATAACAGATGCAATTTGATCATAAGCATCTTTGCTTGTCAAACTAAATGCTAAGTACCTCAAAATAATTTAACTTTGCTAAGGATAACAGATACAATTTGACCATAAACATGCTTGCTTTTCAAACTAAAACATTTCTAAGGATAACTGTTGGAAATTGACAAATTTCATCCTTGCTTCTCAAACTAAAATAAGTTTCTCAAAATCATCTAGCATTGCTATATATAACAGGTGCAAGTTGACCATATGCATCCTTGCTTCTCAAACAAAAAGCTAAGTACCTCAAAATCATCTAATATTGCTAAAGATAACAGATCTCAAAAAAATCAAAATAAAATCTAAATACCTAAAGCTAAATACCTAAAGCTACATTAAAAGCTAAATACCTCAAAACAATCTAACACTGTTATGGATAACAGATGTAATTTGACCAAATGGATCCTTGCTTCTCCAAACTAAAAGCTAAGCACCTTGAAATCATCTAACATTGCTAAAGATAGCAGATGCAATTTAACCGTATGCAACCGTGCTTTCAAACTAATAGCTAAGTACCTCAAATTGTTATAGATATCAGATACAAATTGACCAAATTAATCTATGCTTCTTGAAACTAAAGACTAAGTATCTCAAAATCATCTAACTTTGCTAAGGATAACAATGCACTTTGACCATATGCATCCTTGCTTCTCAAACTAAAAGCTAAGTACCTCAAAATCATCTTACATCAATGAAGATAACAGATGCAATTTGAACATATACATTCTTGCTTCTCAAAGTAAAAGCTTAATAAATAAATTCAAATTCATTCAAATTCATTTAATTAAAAAACAAGACATAGCTCTCGTGGGCAAAGCCCAAATATGATGTCTCTTAGTCATAATTAACAAAATAAAGTTGTCTAATAAAACTTCGTCAGGATAAAAACACTTGAGATTGAGAATAAAATTATCCGGTAAAACTTCGTCAGAATAAAAATAAACTAAACAATAAAAACACTACAGATCATTATAATATTTGACAAAGCTTGGCACAAAGCTTTTACTATAACGCATGGTGTTACAGTGGACTGGGGTTAGTTTCGGAACTTTCTCAGCCACCTCCCTGGGGGGACGAGATCTTATAGGGACAAAAGGTGGGGGAAGGAATGATCGGTAGATGGGATGTTGAAGGAGGGTGGAGCCAAATCTTTGGCATAATTTTCCTCGGCGGGAAGAAAGGGATTCAAGTTTAAATTCCTTGAGGTAAAAGGAGTAAGGTAGAGGGGATCCACCACAAATGATTTGCAGTGATCTCTTCTGAACTCGTTCTATTTTATCAATTTCATCCTGGGTAAGGGCAAAGTGCCAAACCGGACAAGCATATTCAACTAAGGGGCGGATGAAAGTGTGAAATATTAGTTTCAGCTTATCCTTAGGAACTCGAAATTTTTTCAGTGTTTTTAGCATTTGGATTGCGCCGTTAGCTTTTTTTACAATTGTCTTTGTATTCTCCCGCCATGAGAGATCAGAAGAAATCACCACACCAAGTAAGGTTATTTTATGGCTTATTAGCTCGGAAGCGATAGGAGGTTCGAAAGACGGTTGAGTATTCTGAAGAAAAGAAAATGTCGTGACCGAGCATTTGTCTTTATTCACGACCATGTTAAGTTCAGCCGCCTCTGAGGTAACTTGGTCAATGATACCAGCAGCATTGCTCTTCGAATCCTTAGATACGATTTCCGTTAAGGACAAGTCGTCAACGTATTTCCATCTGTCCCCCAGCTTAGCAGCGATTTCATTTATCATGAGGAGGAAGCCCAGCGGCCCGATCACCGTTCCTTGTGGGATTCTACAAAAAACTGGCAGAAAAGTGGAAAATTGGTCTTTATACTTCACAGTTTGCTCTCTATTTGTTAAGAAGCTCTTGATGATTTTAATAATAAAGCTGGGTATATTTTTTTCCGCCATTTTTTCTAAAAGGATTTTGTGATCAACAAGGTCAAATGCTTTTTTGAAATCAATTGCAATTAAATTTATCCATTTTCCAGGTTCATCCAGGTGTTTTAAAATAAAATCAATTAAATTAACGAGGTAATGAACTGTCGAACACTTAGGGATGTTACCAAATTGCTTTCGATCAGTTACTTTCAAAAGATATTTTTTCAGCCATGCGGCAACAAAGCTTTCGTATATTCTGCTAAAAACTGACGTAACTGTGATCGGCCGGACACCAGAGAAATCATTAGCTGCTCCTTTCTTTGGAATTGGAGTAATAAACCCTTTCTTCCATTTCTTTGGAAAATATCCTGTTTTTGTTATATTATTGAAAATTATCTGAAGGGGAAATGATAATTCTTTAGCAAATGCTTTAATAAGAGCAACTGGAATGTCAAAAGGGGCAACGGAAGTTCTTTTTAACGAAGAGAGTTTACGGATTATAATTGCCGATGAAATATCAGCAATTAAATTATCATCTGAAGAAGTAGTTAACTTTACTGGAGGAGCCTCGGGTGGAAGAGGGGGGTAAGACTGCACAATTGAAGCAAAATGGGCATTTAAATCATTCGCGGTTTTCTCTAGAGGCTCATCCTTCATGAAGTCAACTGGTTGAGAACTTTTGCCAGTCAGACTTTTTACTTTACTGAAAAACTGCGACGGTTTGGACTCCAAAAGATGGTCAACTTCATTTTCATAGTAATTTGCTTGTGCCTTTTTGATTTTCCATTTTATTTGGTTTGCCAACTGTTTTGCTTGGTTCACTTGACCTTTTCGTATTAGGCGCAATTTATGTTTTATCAGTTGCTTTATTTTTGAATTTACGTATGGTTTATCACTAGAACAGAATTTAGTCTTACGTTCGGGAAAGCACTCGAGAAATTTTGAATTGAACTTATTATGGAATTCTTCTACTTGGGAATCCAAGTCTTTAGCTGAAGAGACCGCGACCCAATTTTCTCCCGTTATCCAGTCACCGAATTGCAGCAGACCATGGTCAGTGATCGGCCTTGAAGTAACTTCAGTTACTGAATATTTAATTTTTACTTTTTCCAAGGGGTTCCACTGTAACATATAATGATAACTTCCACCAAGTGGTGCTAGTTTACTGGGATTCTGGTAATATTCCGAAAGATTTGACAGGATTACATCCAGAGATGTGTTATAGATGGATTACATCCCCTTAGTTGTTGGGAAATCGACTAGAGTTTTAAGGTTAAGTGACCTGGCCAGCGATTTGCTATCGAGTTCGTTAGCATCTCCTAGCATTACTACTCCAAAATATGGGTGAGTTCTCTGGACATAATCTGTCGATTCCTGCAGCTTCTCCCAAAAAGCTTTTCTTGCTGCAGCTGGCTGACCAGGTGAATAATAGAAAACGCACATTGCTTTGGCAGAGAGCGGCCTAGGGAGTCGCTTAGGTTGGGCTTTGACCCAAATAATTTCATCATTATCTTCAAGAAAAGGTATATTTAAAAGCTGAGGTTTAAAATATTCGTGCACGAGTGTCATTATTCCTCCTCCTTTTTTCCCAAGAGGATGGTCATCAGGCCGAAGTTTAATAAAAGAAGAAAAGTTAGGAACCCTCAATAAATTAAGATCTTGCCGGTGGACCTCGGAAACACAGATAACGGAAGAGCCAAGCATTTGAGCTGTAGTCTGAAGTTCAGTAAATTTCTCTAGATTTAAACTTTCGGCGTTGCTGTAAAGGAAAGAAGGAAATACGTAACGTTTGTCGTGAAACTCCCGGGAAAAAGGTTTATTTTGGAATTTCTTGCCCCCTATCGCGACTGGGGCAGCAACAGGATTACTTAAACTGAAGTCACCAACAATTTTTTCCTTCTGCAGGGAAAGGGGTAAAGGGGAGGGGGGATAGAATAAGGACGGGGCTGGTTGTTGATTCGCTGTTGATGAAAATGGATAGGTAGAGGAGGAGGAGGGAGGGGGTCTAAGAGGCTTCTGAGATGTGTCATAGGAGGGGTGGTGTACTGAAAAGGGATGCTGGATTCCCCAGGAAGGTGGACCTTCTTTTCTAGACCCCAAGAGGGTTTGTTTTGGATTTTCTGCTGTTTGCGTCGTCGAAAGTGGGCGTTTTAGATGAGCTTGGGTCAGTACGGTTAAAATGCGCTAGTCTACAATTTTCATCTAAGCATCTAAAACGAGGGCACATCTTTATATGATCAAGGACACATTCAATACTACTACATGACTTGGCAAGGAAACTATAACATGGATGTAGGAACCGGCAGTGAATACCAAATTTACATGTTCCTTCTTCGAAAAATTTACACACCCCTTTTGACTTGGGCTGTTCAGGGCAAGGTCGAACTGTTATCGGAGTCACTTTATTTTCATGAGCAAATTTACAACTAGCTCCCCTCTTGCAAAAACCATTCCGAAAGAACCAACACTCTCTTTTACATGGTGGCTTGATTATTTTCTCGAAAATGATATGTAAGTCCTCTTCCTGTAACTTGTCAATCGGAATCACATTATTCTCATCACTTGCGGCTATGTCAGTATTATTATTCACCGCACTTTGAAGGGGCATATCCGATGTAACTGACGCCGCACTTACAACATTCATTTCGCGTTGATTATTTTGGGTGGCTGGCTGGGTACCAAGTTCATGGCCGCTTGGGATTTGATCCAGTGGAAACCGGTTTTGAGACTGATTTATCTGCATCTTTAGAGAATCGATTGTTGTTTTTTTTTTCGTCGACTAAAATGTCTAACTTACGGCGTTATTGCATACCAATCGCAAGTTTTTCAGAAACAGACCTGACTTCATTGTCAAGCTTATCGATAACAGAATCACGGGCTGAAAGTTCATTCTCAAGGGCAGAGCATTTATTTCTTAACGCTGAAATTTCTCGTATATATTCTCCACAATCGACACAGGGAGTTTTCTGTTTTTTGCTGGGCCTAGTTATTATCTTTGCTTGGGGATTGGAGGACCTGGGAGTTACTATAGGCGTGTTTTTCGCAACAGATCTAGGGCTTTGCTTTTTGCGTAACTTTGCCAGAAAGTTTTTCATCACTTGTAATCAAAGGGGAAGTGGGAAAATCACAGTTTAAGCATAGCCATTTCTCTAACTTCTCTCTTAAGCCAAGAGTAATCTTTGCACATTTGGGGTGCCACCATTGGCTGCATTTAGTGCACTGAACTGTCCCACTGGTTGCTGGATTTCTACATTCAGGACAATAATATTTAGGCCTTATTAAAAGGGAAGTTATTGATTCTGACAGGAGGATCTGCCCCTCTCCTGCTCACCAATTAGGGTCACATTAATGTCTTATTATATTATATCACTTTACGTCTACACTCTTTGAATGCTCAAAATTAATAATATTTCTTAATCTCTTACTGCAGGCAGTTTCACTTGTTGCGCAATCCAATTAGATTCAAAGTTCAATCCAGTTTATGTCCTCACGGAATATGAAGAATCTAGGTCAAGTTTACCAAAAGTCCATTGTTATTTATTCCTGACTTAATCCTTTAAATGATCTCTTAATTAACTCCGGTCACTAAATTAATTTAAGAACATACCGGACTTCAAATTTAATATATCCAATCTAGATAGATGTTTTCACCTTGAGATCTGATCAACGACTGCGATCTGATCATAAACATCCTTGCTTTTCAAACTAAAACATTTCTTCTAACATTGCTTAGGATACCTGATGCAATTTGACAATATGAATCATTGCTTCACAAAATAAAAGCTAAAGACCTCAAAATCATCTAACGTTACTAAGGATAAGAGACGCAATTTGACAATACGCATCCTTGCTTCTCAAACAAAAATTTAAGTACCTCAAAATCATCTAACATTGCTAAGGATATCAGATACAATTTGACAATATGCATCCTTGCTTCTCAAACTAAAAGCTAAGTACCTCAAAATCATCTAACATTGCTAAGGATAACAGATGCAATTTGACCATAAACATCCTTGCTTTTCAAACTAAAACATTTCTTCTAACATTGCTTAGGATACCTGATGCAATTTGACAATATGAATCATTGCTTCTCAAAATAAAAGCTAAGTACCTCAAAATCATCTAACGTTACTAAGGATAAGAGATACAATTTGACAATATGCATCCTTGCTTCTCAAACTAAAAGCTAAGTACCTCAAAATCATCTAACATTGCTAAGGATAACAGATGCAATTTGACCATAAACATCCTTGCTTTTCAAACTAAAACATTTCTAAGGATAAAAGTAATAATTTGACAATATTCATCCTTGGATAGGAACTGGCTTCTCAAACTAAAATAAGTTTCTCAAAATCATCTAGCATTGCTAAAGATAACAGGTGCAATTTGACCACAGATGTAATTTGACCATATGCATCCTTGCTTCTCAACTAAAAGCTAAGTAGCTCAAAATCATCTAATATTGCTAAGATAACAGAAGCAATTTGACCATATGAATCCTTGCTTCTCAAACTAAAAGCTAAGTTCATCAAAATCATGTAGCATTGCTAAAGATAACAGATGCACTTTGACCATATGGATCCTTGCTTCTCAAACTAAAAGCTATGTACCTCCAAATCATCTAACATTGCTAAAGATAACATATGCAATTTAACCACATGCATACATTCTTCTCAAATCAAAAGCTAAGTACCTAAAAATAATCTAACATTGCTAAGGATTAAAGTTGCAATTTGACCATATGCATCCTAGGCTCTCAAACTAAAAGCTAAGTACCTCAAACTCTAAAATTTTTATAGATAACAGATGCAAGTTGATAAAATGCATCCTTTCTTCTTGAAACTAAAAGTTAAGTACCTTAAAATCATCTAACATTGGATAACAGATGTAATTTGACCATATGCATCCTTGCTTCTCAAAACTCAAAGCTAAGCATGTCTAAATCATCGAACATTGTTATGGATAACAGATGCGATTTGACCAAATGCATCCTTGCTTCTCGAAAACAAAAGCTAAGTACTTTCAAAATCCTCTAGCATCACGAAGAATATCAGATACAATTTGAACATCTGCATCCTTACTTCTCAAGCTAAGAGCTAAGGACCTCTAAATTATTTAACATTGCTAAAGATAACAAATGCAATTTTACCATATGCATCCTTTCTTCGCAAATTAAAAGCTAAGTACCTAAAAATAATCTAACATTGCTAAGGATAAAAGATACAATTTGACCATATGCATCCTTGCTTCTCAAAAATAAAAGCTAAGCACCTCAAAATCATCTAACTTTGCCAAGGATTGCCAAGGATGTAATTCAACCATATGTATCCTGGCTTCTCAAAACTAAATTCTAAGTATCTTTAAATTTGCGAACAGTGTTATGTATAACAGATGCAATTTGACCAAAAGCATCTTTGCTTCTCCAAACTAAAAGTTAAGTACTTCAAAATCATCTAACATTGCTAAGGATAACAGATACAATTTAACCATATGCATCCTTGCTTCTCAAAACTAAAAGCTAAGCACCGCTACATCATCGAACATTGTTACTGATAACAGATGCAGTTTTACCAAAAAGCATCCTTATTTCTCAAACTAAAAGCTAAGTACCTCAAAATCATCTTACATCGCTAAAGATAACAGATGCAATTTGAACATATACATTCTTGCTTCTCAAACTAAAAGCTTAATACCTGAAAGTCCTCTAACATTGCTTAGGTTACCTGATGCAAATTGACAATATGCATCATTGCTTCTCAAAATAAAAGCTAAAGACCTCAAAATCATCTAACGTTACTAAGGATAAGAGACACAATTTGACAATACGCATCCTTGCTGCTCAAACAAAAATTTAAGTACCTCAAAATCATCTAGCATTGCTTAGGATATCAGATACAATTTGACAATATGCATGCTTGCCTCCCAAACTAAAAGCTAAGTACCTCAAAATCATCTAACATTGCTAAGGATAAAAGTTGCAATTTGACCATATGCATCCTAGGCTCTCAAACTAAAAGCTAAGTACCTCCAAATCATTTAACTTTGCTAAGGATAACAGATACAATTTGACCATAAACATGCTTGCTTTTCAAACTAAAACATTTCTAAGGATAACTGTTGGAAATTGACAAATTTCATCCTTGCTTCTCAAACTAAAATAAGTTTTCTCAAAATCATCTAGCATTGCTATATATAACAGGTGCAAGTTGACCATATGCATCCTTGCTTCTCAAACATAAAGCTAAGTACCTCAAAATCATCTAATATTGCTAAAGATAACAGATCTCAAAAAAATCAAAATAAAATCTAAATACCTAAAGCTAAATACCTAAAGCTACATCAAAAGCTAAATACCTCAAAACAATCTAACATTGTTATGGATAACAGATGCAATTTGACCAAATGGATCCTTGCTTCTCCAAACTAAAAGCTAAGCACCTTGAAATCATCTAACATTGCTAAAGATAGCAGATGCAATTTAACCGTATGCAACCTTGCTTTCAAACTAATAGCTAAGTACCTCAAATTGTTATAGATATCAGATACAAATTGACCAAATTAACCCATGCTTCTTGAAACTAAAGGCTAAGTATCTCAAAATCATCTATCTTTGCTAAGGATAACAATGCAATTTGACTATATGCATCCTTGCTTCTCAAATTGAAACTTAAGTACCACAAAAGAATGTAAAATTGCTAAGAAAACAGATATAATTTGACTATATGCATCCTTTCTTCTCAAACTAAACTCTATGTACCTCAAAACATCTAACATTGCTAAGGATAATAGATGCAATTTGACCATATGCATCCTCGCTTCTCAAACTAAAAGATAAGTACCTCAAAATCATCTAAAATTTCTAAAGGTAACAGATACAGTTTGAAAATATGCATCCTTGCTTCTCAAACAAAAAGCTAAGTAACTCAAAATCATCTAGCATTGCTAAAGATAACATATGCACTTTGACCATATGCATCCTTGCTTCTCAAACTAAAAGCTAAGTTCCTCAAAGTCATGTAAAATTGCTAAAGATAACAGATGCTATTTGACCATATGGATCCTTCCTTCTCAATCTAAGAGGTAAGTACCTAAAAATCATCTAGCATTGCTAAAGAAAACAGATGTAATTTGAAAATATGCATCCTCGCTTCTCAAACTAAGAGCTAGGTACCTAAAAATCATCTAAAGTTGCTAAAGATAACAGATGTAATTTGACCTTAAGCATCCTTGCTTCTCAAACTAAAAGCTAAGTATCTCATAACCATCAATCATCTCTAAGGATAAAAGATACAATTTGATCTTATGCCGCCTTGTTTCTCAAAATAAAAGATAACTACCTCAAAATCAACTAACATTGCCATGGATAACAGATGCAATTTGACCATATGCATCCTTGCTTCTCAAATTAAAAGCTAATTACGTCGAAATCATCAAACATTGCTAAGGATTACAGATGCAATTTGACCATATGTATCCTTTCTTCTCAAATTAAAAGCTAAGTACCTAAAAAAATCTAACATTGCTAAGGATAACAGATGCAATTTGAACATATGAGTCCTTGCTTCTCAAAAAAAGCTAAGTTCCTAAAAATAATATAACATTGCTAAGGTTAACAGATGAAATTTGACCAAATGCATCCTTGCTTTTTTCCAACTAAAATCTAAGGACCTCAAAATCGTCTAACTTTGTTAAGGATAACAGATGCAATTTGACCATATGCATCCTTGCTTCTCAAATTAAAATCTAAGTACGTCAAAATCATCAAACATTGCTAAGGATAACAGATGCAATTTGACCATATGTATCCTTTCTTCTCAAATTAAAAGCTAAGTACCTAAAAATATCTAAAATTGCTAAGTATAACGGATTCAGTTTTACCATATGACTCCTTGCTTCTCAAAAACAAGCTAAGTTCCTAAAAATAATATAACATTGTTATGGATAACATGTGCAATTTTACCAAATCCATCCTTGCTTCTCGAAACTAAAAGCAAAGCACCTCAAAATCATCTAACATTGCTAAGGATAATAGATATAATTTGAACATATGCAACCTTAATTCTTAAAAAACAAAAGCTAAGTACCTCTAAATCATTGAAAATTGTTATCGATAACAGATACAAGTTTACCAATTGCATCCTTGCTTCTTGAAACTAAAAGTTAAGTACCTCAAAAACATCTAACATTGTTAAGGATAATAGATTCAAAAGCTAAGTATCTCAAAAAAACAAAATAAAATCTAAATACCTACAGCTAAATTAAAAGCTAAATACCTCAAAACAAGCTAACATTGTTATGGATAACAGATGCAATTTGACCAAATGGATCCTTGCTTCTCGCAACTAAAATCTAAGCACCTTGAAGTCATCTAACACTGCTAAAGATAGCAGATGCAATTTAACCGTATGCAACCTTGCTTCTCAAACTAATAGCTAAGAACCTCAAATTGTTATAGATATCAGATGCAAATTAACCCAATTAATCCATGCTTCTTGAAACTAAAGGCCAAGTATCTCAAAATCATCTAACTTTGCTAAGGATAACAATGCAATTTGACTATATGCATCCTCGCTTCTCAAATTAAAAACTAAGTACCACCAAAGAATATAAAATTGCTAAGAAAACAGCTATAATTTGACCGTATGCATCCTTTATCTCAAACTAAACTCTATGTACCTCAAAACATCTAACATTGCTAAGGATAACAGATACAATTTGACCATATGCATCCTTGCTTCTCAAACTAAAAGCTAAGTAACTCAAAATCATCTAGCATTGCTTTAGATAACATTTGCACTTTGACCATATGCATCCTTGCTTCTCAAACTAAAAGCTAAATTCCTCAAAATCATGTAGCATTGCTAAAGATAACAGATGCTATTTGACCATATGGATCCTTCCTTCTCAATCTAAGAGGTAAGTACCTAAAACTCATCTAGCATTGCTAAAGAAAACAGATGTAATTTGAAAATATGCATCCTTGCTTCTCAAACTAAGAGCTAGGTACCTAAAAATCATCTAAAGTTGCTAAAGATAACAGATGTAATTTGACCATATGCATCCTTGCTTCTCAAACTAAAAGCTAAGTATCTCAAAACCATCAATCATTGCTAAGGATAAAAGATACAATTTGATCTTATGCCGCCTTGTTTCTCAAAATAAAAGCTAACTACCTCAAAATCAACTAACATTGCCATGGATAACAGATGCAATTTGACCATATTCATCCTTGCTTCTCAAATTAAAATCTAAGTACGTCAAAATCATCAAACATTGCTAAGGATTAGAGATGCAATTTGACCATATGTATCCTTTCTTCTCAAATTAAAAGCTAAGTACCTAAAAAAATCTAACATTGCTAAGTATAACGGATTCAGTTTTACCATATGACTCCTTGCTTCTCGAAAAAGCTAAGTTCCTAAAAATAATATAACATTGCTAAGGTTAACAGATGAAATTTGACCAAATGCATCCTTGCTTCTTCAAACTAAAAGTTAAGTACCTCAAAAACATCTAACTTTGTTAAAGATAACAGATGCAATTTGACCATATGCATCCTTGCTTCTCAAATTAAAAGCTAATTAAGTCGAAATCATCTAACATTGCTAAGGATAACAGATGCAATTTGACCATATGTATCCTTTCTTCTCAAATTAAAAGCTAAGTACCTAAAAATATCTAAAATTGCTAAGTATAACGGATTCAGTTTTACCATATGACTCCTTGCTTCTCGAAAACAAGCTAAGTTCGTAAAAATAATATAACATTGTTATGGATAACATGTGCAATTTGACCAAATCTATCCTTGCTTCTCGAAACTAAAAGCAAAGCACCTCAAAATCATCTAACATTGCTAAGGATAATAGATATAATTTGAACATATGCAACCTTAATTCTTAAAAAACAAAAGCTAAGAACCTTCAAATAATTGAAAATTGTTATCGATAACAGATGCAAGTTTACCAATTGCATCCTTGCTTCTTGAAACTAAAAGTTAAGTACCTCAAAAACATCTAACATTGTTAAGGATAACAGATGCAACTTGACTATATGCATCCTTGCTTCTCAAATTAAAAGCTAAGTACCTAAAAATAATGTAACATTGCTAAGGATAACAGATGGAATTTGACCCTATGCATCCATGCTTCTCAAATTAAAAGCTAAAACCTAAGTACCTTTATTTCATCGAACATTGTTATAGAAAGAGATGCAATTTTACCAAATATATCCTCGCCTCTCGAAAATAAAAGCTAAGTATCTCGAAATCATCTAACAGGACAAGAGATTCAATTTGACCATATGCATTCTTGACTCTCAAACTAAAAGCTAAGTACCAGAAAATCCTCTAACATTGCTTAGGATAACATTGCCTGATGCAATTTGACAATATGAATCATAGCTTCTAAGAATAAAAGCTAAGGAACTCAATATCATCTAACGTTGCTAAGGATATCAGATACAATTTGACCATATGCATCCTTGCTTCTCATACTAAATGCTGAGTACCTCAAAATCATCTAACATTGCTAAGGATAACAGATGCAATTTTCTCATAAACATCCTTGCTTTTCAAACTAAAACATTTCTAAAAATAACAGTTGTAATTTGACAATATTCATCCTTGGATAGGAACTGGCTTCTCAAACTAAAATAAGTTTCTCAAAATCATCTAGCATTGCTAAAGATAACAGGTGCAATATGACCATGTGGATCCTTGCTTCTCAAACTAAGAGCTAAGTACCTCAAAATTTATCTAGCATTGCTAAAGATAATAGATGTAATTTGACCATATGCATCCTTTCTTCTCAAATTAAAAGCTAAGTATCTCAAAAAAGTCCAACATTGTTAAGGATAACAGATGCAATTTGACCATATGTATCCTTGCTTCTAAAATTAAAAGCTAAATACCTCAAAACAATCTAAAATTGTTATGGATAACAGATGCAATTTGACGAAATGCATCCTTGCTTCTCAAACAAAAATTCAAGTACCTCAAAATCATCTAACGTTGCTAAGGATATCAGATACAATTTGACCATATGCATCCTTGCTTCTCAAACTAAATGCTGAGAACCTCAAAATCATCTAACATTGCTAAGGATAACAGATGCAATTTTACCATAAACATCCTTGCTTTTCAAACTAAGACATTTCTAAGGATAACTGTTGTAATTTCACAATATTCATCCTTGGATAGGAACTGGCTTCTCAAACTAAAATAAGTTTCTCAAAATCATCTAGCATTGCTAAAGATAACAGGTGCAATTTGACCATATGGATCCTTGCTTCTCAAACTAAGATCTAAGTACCTCAAAATTATCTAGCGTTGCTAAAGATAACAGATGGAATTTGACCATATGCATCCTTTCTTCTCAAATTAAAAGCTAAGTAACTCAAAAAAATCTACCATTGTTTTGGATAACAGATGCAATTTGACGAAATGCATCCTTGCTTCTCGAAACCAACAGCTAAGCACCTTGAAATCATCT
Organism: Artemia sinica; assembly: GCA_027921565.1. Taxonomy (NCBI): domain Eukaryota; kingdom Metazoa; phylum Arthropoda; class Branchiopoda; order Anostraca; family Artemiidae; genus Artemia; species Artemia sinica. The sequence continues at coordinate 17,732 of JAPEVW010000249.1, forward strand.
AACATTGCTAAGGATAGCATATGCAATTTGACCGTATGCATCCTCGCTTCTCAAACTAATAGCTAAGTACCTCAAACTGTTATATATAACAGATGCAAGTTGACCAAATTCATCCATGCTCTTTGAAACTAAAGGCTAAGTATCTCAAAATCATCTAACTTTGCTAAGGATAATAGATGCAATTTGACTATATGCTTCCTTGCTTCTCAAATTAAAAGCTAAGTACCATAAAATAATATAACATTGCTAAAAAAACAGATGTAATTTGACCATATGCATCCTTTATTCTCAAACTAAACGCCATATACCTCAAAATCATCTAACATTGTTAAGGATAACAGATGCAATTTGATCATATGCATCCTTGCTTCTCAAACTAAAAGCTGAGTACCTCAAAATCATCTAGCATTACTAAGGATAACAGATGCAGTTTGACCATATGTATCCTTGCTTCTCGAACTAAAAGCTAAGTACCCCAAAATCATCTAACATTACTAAGGATAACAGATATAATTTGACCATATGCATCCTTGCTTCTCTAACTAATAGCTAAGTACCTCAAAACGATCTAGCTTTGCTAATGATAACAGATGCTGTTTGAGCTTTTGCATCCTTGTTTCTCAAACAAAAAGCTAAGTTCCTAAAAACCATCTAACATTGCGAAATATAACAGATGCAATTTGACCATATTCATCCTTGCTTCTCAAACTAAAAGCTGAGTACCTCAAAATCATCTAGCATTACTAAGGATAACAGATGCAGTTTGACCATATGTATCCTTCCTTCTCGAACTAAAAGCTAAGTACCCCAAAATCATATAACATTACTAAAGATAACAGATATAATTTGATCACATGCATCCTTGCTTCTCTAACTAATATCTAAGTACCCCAAAACGATCTAACTTTGCTAAGGATAACAGATACAATTTGAACATAAGCAACCTTGCTTCTCAAAAATAAAAGCTAAGTACCACTTAATCATCTAAAATTGTTTTAAATAACATATGCAAGTTGACCAAATGCATACTTTTTTCTTGAAACTAAAAGTTAAGCACCTCAAAATCATCTAACATTGCTAGGATAACAGATGTAATTTGAGCCAAATGCATTCTTGCTTCTCCAAACTCAAAGCTAAGCATTTTTAAATCATCGCACATTGTTATAGATAACAGATGCAATTCGACCAAATGCATCCTCACTTTTCGAAAATAAAAGTGCCTCAAAATCCTCTAGCATTGCTCAGGACAACAGATGCAACTTGCATATCTGCATCCTTGCTTCTCAAACTAAGAGCTAAGAACCTCAAAATCATCTAACATTGCTAAAGATAACAGATGCAATTTGCCCATATGCATACTGTCTTCTCAAATTAAAATACAAACAGCTCAAATTCGTCCAACTTCGCTAAAGATAATAGATGCAATTTGACCATATGCACCCTTACTTCTCAAATTAAAAGCTAAGTACCTCAAAATAATCTAACATTGTTATGGACAACATATGCAATATGACCAAATTCATCCTTGCTTCTCGAAACAACCTTTTTTTCTTATTTTTTTATACAATGAATTATGTTTGACGTGAACGTCACGTTCTTTTGATAATATATATTTATGAATAGTGCCTTTTAGATATATATCTAGTGCTTTTTTGGACTTAAAATTCAAATTCGTCAAACATGATGTGAAAGAAAATCTTAAAATTAAATTCTATTCTATTCTAATCTAAAACCTAAGCACCTCAAAATCATCTAACATTGCTAAGGATGACTGATATTATTTGAAAATATGCAACCTTGCTCCTCAGAAATAAAAGTTAAGTACCTCTAAATTCCCGAAAATTTTTATAGATTTCAGATTCAAATTTACCAATTGCATCCTTGCTTCTTGAAACTAAAAGCTAAGTACCTCAAAATCATCTTACATTGTTAGAGATAACAGATGCGACTTGACTAAATGCATCCTTGCTTCGCAATTTAGAAGCTAAGTACCTCAAAATGATATAACATTGCTAAGGATAACAGATGCTTCTCAAAACTAAAAGCTATGTATCTCTAGATCATGGAACATTTTTATGTTTAACAGATGCAATTTGACCAAATGCATTCTAGTTTCTCAAAAATAAATGCTAAGTACCTCAAAATCATCTAAAATTGCTAAGGACAACAGATGCAATTTGACCTTATGCATCCTTGTTACATAAACTAATAGCTAAGTACCTCAAAATCATCTAATATTGCTAAGGATAACTGATAAAATTTGACCATATGCATCCTTGGTTCTCAAACTAAAAGCTAAGTTCTTCAAAATCATCTAGCCTTGCTAAGGATAACAGATACAATTTGAACATAAGCATCCTTGCTTCTCAAACTAAGAGCTAAGAACCTCAAAATCATCAAACATTGCTTAGGATAACAGAAGCAATTTGACCATATGCATCCTTTCTTCACAAATTAAAAGCTAAGTACCTCAAAATAATCTATCATTGCTAAGAATAACAGATAAAATTTGACAATATGCATCCTTGTTTCTCAAAAATGAAAAAAAGTACCTGAAAATCTTCTAGCTTTGCCAAGGCTAACATATGTAACTCGACCATATGTATATTTGCTTCTCAAAAGTAAATGCTAAGTCACTTTTATTCATCGAATATTGTTATGCATAATAGATGCAATATGACCAAATGCATCCTGGCTTCTCGAACCTAAAAGCTAAGTACTTCAAAATCATCTAACATTGCTAAGGATAAAAGATGCAATTTGACCATATGCACCCTTACTTCTCAAATTAAAAGCTAAGTACCTCAAAATAATCTAACATTGTTATAGATAACATATGCAATATGATCAAATTCATCCTTGCTTCTCAAAACATCCTTTTTTTCTTATTTTTTTATACAATGAATTATGTTTGACGTGAACGTCACGTTCTTTTGATGATATATATTTATGAATAGTGCCTTTTACATATATATCTAGTGCTTTTTTGGACTTAAAATTCAAATTCGGCAAACATGATGTGAAAGAAAATCTTAAAATTAAATTCTATTCTAAACTAAAAGCTAAGCACCTCAAAATCATCTAACATTGTTAAGGATGAATGATATTATTTGAAAATATGCAACCTTGCTCCTCAGAAATAAAAGTTAAGTACCTCTAAATCCCTGAAAATTGTTATAGATTTCAGTTTCAAATTTACCAATTGCATCCTTGCTTCTTGAAACTAAAAGCTAAGTACCTCAAAATCATCTTACATTGTTAGAGATAACAGAGGCGACTTGACTAAATGCATCCTTGCTTCTCAACTTAGAAGCTAAGTACCTCAAAATGATGTAACATTGCTAAGGATAACAGATGTAATTTTACCAATTGCATCCTTGCTTCTCAAAACTAAAAGCTATGTATCTCTAGATCATGGAACATTTTTATGGATAACAGATGCAATTTGACCAAATGCATTCTCGTTTCTCAAAAATAAATGCTAAGTACCTCAAAATCATCTAAAATTGCTTAGGATAACAGAAGCAATTTGACCATATGCATCCTTTCTTCACAAATTAAAAGCTAAGTACCTCAAAATAATCTATCATTGCTAAGAATAACAGATACAATTTGACAATATGCATCCTTGTTTCTCAAAAATGAAAAAAAGTACCTGAAAATCATCTAGCTTTGCCAAGGCTAACAGATGTAACTCGACCATATGTATATTTGCTTCTCAAAAGTAAATGCTAAGTCACTTTTATTCATCGAATATTGTTATGCATAATAGATGCAATTTAACCAAATGCATCCTGGCTTCTCGAACCTAAAAGCTAAGTACTTCAAAATCATCTAACATTGCTAAGGATAACAGAAGCAATTTGACCATATGCATCCTTTCTTCACAAATTAAAAGCTAAGTACCTCAAAATAATCTATCATTGCTAAGGATAACATATGCAAAATGACCAAATTCATCCTTGCTTCTCAAAACATCCTTTTTTTCTTATTTTTTTATACAATGAATTATGTTTGACGTGAACGTCACATTCTTTTGATGATATATATTTATGAATAGTGCCTTTTACATATATATCTAGTGCTTTTTTGGACTTAAAATTCAAATTCGGCAAACATGATGTGAAAGAAAATCTTAAAATTAAATTCTATTCTAAACTAAAAGCTAAGCACCTCAAAATCATCTAACATTGCTAAGGATGACTGATATTATTTGAAAATATGCAACCTTGCTCCTCAAAAATAAAAGTTAAGTACCTCTAAATCCCCAAAAATTGTTATAGATTTCAGATTCAAATTTACCAATTGCATCCTTGCTTCTTGAAACTAAAAGCTAAGTACCTCAAAATCATCTTACATTGTTAGAGATAACAGATGCGACTTGACTAAATGCATCCTTGCTTCTCAACTTAGAAGCTAAGTACCTCAAAATGATGTAACATTGCTAAGGATAACAGAGGTAATTTTACCAATTGCATCCTTGCTTCTCAAAACTAAAATCTATGTATCTCTAGATCATGGAACATTTTTATGGATAACAGATGCAATTTGACCAAATACATTCTCGTTTCTCAAAAATAAATGCTAAGTACCTCAAAATCATCTAAAATTGCTAAGGACAACAGATGCAATTTGACCTTATGCATCCTTGTTACACAAACTAATAGCTAAGTACCTCAAAATCATCTAATATTGCTAAGGATAACAGATAAAATTTGACCATATGCATCCTTGGTTCTCAAACTAAAAGCTAAGTTCTTCAAAATCATCTAGCCTAAGGATAACAGATACAATTTGAAAATAAGCATCCTTGCTTCTCAAACTAAGAGCTAAGAACCTCAAAATCATCAAACATTGCTTAGGATAACAGAAGCAATTTGACCATATGCATCCTTTCTTCACAAATTAAAAGCTAAGTACCTCAAAATAATCTATCATTGCTAAGAATAACAGATACAATTTGACAATATGCATCCTTGTTTCTCAAAAATGAAAAAAAGTACCTGAAAATCATCTAGCTTTGCCAAGGCTAACAGATGTAACTCGACCATATGTATATTTGCTTCTCAAAGGTAAATGCTAAGTCACTTTTATTCATCGAATATTGTTATGTATAATAGATGCAATTTAACCAAATGCATCCTGGCTTCTCGAACCTAAAAGCTAAGTACTTCAAAATCATCTAACATTGCTAAGGATAAAAGATTCAATTTGACCATATGCATCCTTATTTCTCGAAACTAAAAGCTAAGAACCTCTAAATCATCAAAAATTGTTTTGGATAGCAGATGCAATTTGACCAAATGCATCATTGCTGCTGGAAACTAAAAGCTAAGTACCTCAAAATTATCTGACATTGCTAAGGATAAGGGATACAATTTGACTTTGTGCTTCCTTGTTTCTCAAACTAAAAGCTAAGTACCTCAAAACATCTATCATTGCTAAGGATAACAGATTTAATTCTACCATGTGCACCCTTGATTCTCAGAACTCAAAATCATCTAACATTGCTAAGAATGACAGATTCAATTTGATCTTATGCACCCTTGTTTCAAAAGCTAAGTACCTCAAAATCATTTAATATTGCTAAGGATAACAGGTGCAATTTGACCATATGCATAAGATTGATAAGATAAGATATTTATTTCAAAAAATTACTATCACAAGCCCCGAAGGGTCGAATTCGCATTTTGGGGTCCTATAATAAAAAAAGACATAGAAATAGCACAACAACTAAAAAACTGGCTAAACAATGCCAAAAACAACAATATCAGGAAGGCAAAGCCATTCATTAGTCTAAAAAACAAAAAGTGTCAAATGTAAGAAAGTTAAAAAGGCACAAATTAAAACAAAACCAAAAAAATTGAGATAAAAATAATGTTAAAAAGTTTAAAAAGAGAGTATATAAAAAGGGGAGGGAACGGAAGAGCCAAACGGACACCAGCATGGGTATCACCAGTAAAAAAAAAAAACAAAAAAAAAACTAGTGGTTTATTTGATCAGTAATGAAGGGGACAAAGGTTTTTCATATCTGGAGGTTAAACAACGGATGGGGGACAAGATAGGGATGGGTTCAGATACAGTACGTGGCAGGCGGTGTCTGGATGGGGAGTCTCTTTTGGGGAAATGTTTTCCGTGCGAGGGTTTATTATTGCATTTTTTGCAAAACGGAGGCACAGCGTTCCTCTCCTGTGCTCAAGAGTTTCCAGCTTGGCCTTTTTTAGAAGGAGTGAATATGATACCAAAGTTTCTTTAAAAATTATTCTTGGGGCTCTTTTTTGAATAGATTCAATTTTATCTGATTCATCACGGGAGATGCCAGGATGCCAAACTGGACAAGCATATTCAAGATGCGGGCGGACAAAGGAAGTATAAATCCTTAAAGAATGGGAGGGGGGATGTTAAATTTATTCAAGAGCTTAAGGAGAGACATGGACGCATTAGCTCTACGGACAATATCTTTCACGTGGATATCCCACTTTAAATTAGAGGAAATTGTAACCCCAAGTAATTTAAAGGAAGACACAGAAATATCTGGGGGGAAAGGGTTAAGGAAGGCGGAAATAGATTTCAAGAAATTTATCGTCATTATATTTGATTTAGTGGAATTTATTTTCATATTTAGGTTCTTAGCTTCATCCGAAATGTGGGATAGAATTTCAAGGGGGTTACTTTTAATATTCATGTGACATACTTCGAGGATCGTCAAGTCATCTACGTATTTCCACCTTTGGGGGAAGTCCTTACCAATATCGTTAATCATTACTAGAAATAAAAGTGGTCCCAATAAGGTTCCTTGAGGAATTCCACAATATATAGGGAGAGGGTTAGAGAAAATATTTTTGTATTTAACAACTTGGGATCTATTTGAAAGAAAAGATATAACAATATTTACTAACAGAGGATCAAGTTTAAAGTTAACCAGTAGTGAACGAATTAGGGTGGTGTGGTCAAACAGGTCAAAAGCTTTTTGGAAATCAACTAAGACAAGGTTCAGCCAGACATTTGGTTTATCAAGGTTACTTACGATGGTATGCATTAAGTGCACAAGGTAATGGGTGGTGGAAGTTTTATTTAAGTTACTAAACTGCCGGGTGTCAATACGCGGACAAATTTTATCCTTAAGCTAGTCACAGAGGAAACCTTCATAAAGTTTGGAAAAAACAGAAGTGAGCGTAATGGGGCGAATGTTGGCGAAAGTCAGACTGGCGCATTTTTTAGGGACAGGTGTTATAAAACCTTGTTTCCAGCAACTTGGGAATTTACCAAATTTTGTGATGTGGTTGAAAATATTTGATAAAGGTTCAGCAATATTGTCCGAAAAGGCTTTAGTTAAGTCAACCGGGATGTCCAAGGGACAAATACTTGATTTTCTAAGCTTAAGAATTTTATTTATAACATCAGAGGGAGAAATAAAGGGGAAGGAAGTATTGGGAGGAATAGTTGGACTTGAGCAAGTGAAAGGGGGGAGACTTTGCACGATGGAAGCAAGGTACAAGTTCAGAACGTTGGCAGTCTTATTAGGGAGTTCAGGGAGATGAAAATCAATTGCGGAAGAACTTTTTCCGCATATTTCTTTAATTTTTCTGTACCATTGCTTGGGCTTGTTAGAATATAGATCTTTGACTTTATTATTATAATAATTAGAAGCTGCTTTTCTTAATTTTTTCTTTAGGAACTTCCTTAGACTATTAGCCTCAGTAATAGGACCGGCTTTGAAAAAATTGATGTTTTTTCTTATAAGTTTTTTAAAAGACTCAGTAACATAAAGCTTATCTGTAGAGCACGTTTTAAATTTTTTCTCAGGGAAGTGGAATTCATAATTACTCCTCTATAGATTTTGGAGGGACAAAGCCATATAGTCAACGTCATTTCTTTGATACACAGTGGACTAATTTTCAGTAGTAATCCAGGAGCCAAAATTGAAAAGTCCTGAGTCAGTGATAGGTCTATAAGCGGTTTCAGTTATAGAAAACGACTGTTTAACTTTAGCCAGCGGAGATAGGAAAAGGCTAAAGTGGTAACTACCCCCTAGAGGGGGCAGAGTGGAGACGGGTTTGTAAAACTTCGAAATATTAGTGCAAATTAAATCAAGAGTAGTATTGCCTTTTGTAGTAGGGACATTAACGACCAGTTTTAAATTAAAAGCGTTACATGTAGAATCGAGTCTTATATCGTTTGCGTTACCAATTAGGAAAATTCCTGCATTTGGATATTTTGATAGTACAAAGTCAGCACTTGCATGTAATTTTTCGATAAAATTTATTTTGTCAGCGGATCTCTGATTAGGGGAGTAATAAAAACAACAAAAGACAATTAAATTAAAAGGACTTGGCAAGACTTTAGGTCGAACACACACCCACATAACTTCATAAAAGGGATTAAGACACGGAATTGGGATTTCACTTGGATATAAATCATTACGGATAAAGAACAGAATTCCGCCACCTTTCTTACCCAGAGGGTGGTTTTCTGGTCTGAGTTTAATAAATTGAGAAAAATTGTTAATATTTAACATGTGCAAATTTGAGCTTGAACTTCAGTAATAGCGATTACATCTAATCTATATATTTTAGAAAGGGTGTCTAATTCATTGAGTTTTTCAAAGTTAAGGCGTTCAGCGTTGCCCAACAAAAGTTTGGGGAATCGAAAGCGACTTGTGAAGGTACCGTTTTTACACTTTACTTTTTTTATATCACAGATGCGGTCAGGGGTTCTAGTGGAATTCTTGACGGGAGCTAAACTTGGATAGTGAGAACAAGGGACAGGGGGATCAAATCCATCTTTTTCAAATACAATTGCATTTAATTGAGCAGGTACTAGCGGATACTCTAAACAGCGGTAACTATTTGAAGTCTTAGAAACTCTGCATGGAGGTGTTAAAAGAGGATCATTCTGCCTGCTTACTATTAAACCAGAGTCATACTGGTAGGGTAGCCAGGGGGGATAAAGTGCAAGGGAAGGGAGAAAGGTTTCCTGGTGATCTGGGAATAAGTCAAGTTGGGAGTGTTCTTTAAATGGGGGGGGGGGTCGGGGGGCAAGATAATGCTGAGGGAGGGAAGTACGGTGGGGGGTCTCTGAGAGGGGAGGGATTGGGTTTGTTTCGGCAAATAACGGGTGGAGTCCAGAACCGGCCGGTAACTTCTTGGACGCACGGAGAAGAAAGGAGTCGAAAGGAAGTGGATTTTTGCATCCTTACTTCTCAAACTAAAAGCAAAGTAATTCAAAATCATCTAACATTGCTAAGGATAACAGATGCAATTTGACTATATGCATCCTTGATTCTCTAATTAGAAGCTAAATACCTCAAAATAATGCATCGAACATTGTTATAGAAAGAGATGCAATTTGACCAAATGCATCCTCGCCTCTCGAAACTAAAAGCTAAATATCTCGAAATCGTCTAACGTTGCTAAGGACAACAGATATAATTTGACCATATTCATCCTTGTTTCTCAAACTAAAAGCTAAGCTCCTCAAAATCATTTAGCATTGCTAAAAATAACATATACAATTTTTTCCATTTGGATCTTTGCTTCTCAAACTAAGAGCTAAGTTCCTCAAAATCATCTAACATTGCTAAAAATAACAAATGCAATTTCACCATATGTATCCTTGCTTCACAAATTAAAAGCTATGTACCTCAAAACAATCTAACACTGTTAAGGATAACAGATGCAACTTGACCAAATGCATCCCTGCTTCTCTAAACTAAAAGCTATGCACCTCGAAATCATCTAACTTTGCTAAGGATAAAAGATGAAATTTGAAAATATGCACCCTTGCTTCTCAAAAATAAAAGCAAAAATAAAAGATAATTTAGAGGTAAAAGTACCTCTAAATTATCTGAAATTGTTATAGATAACAGAAGCAAGTCGATAAAATGCATCCTTTCTTCTTGAAACTAAAAGTTAAGTACCTTAAAATCATCTAACATTGCTAAGGATAACAGATGTAATTTGACCATATGCATCCTTGCTTCTCAAAACTCAAAGCTAAGCATGTCTAAATCATCGAACATTGTTATGGATAACAGATGCGATTCGACCAAATGCATCCTTGCTTCTTGAAAACAAAAGCTAAATACCTCAAAATCCTCTAGCATTGCGAAGGATATAAGATGCAATTTGAACACCTGCATCCTTACTTCTCAAACTAAGAGCTAAGAACTTCAAAATCATCTAACATTGCTAAGGATAACAGATGCAATTTGACCATATGCATCCTTGCTTCTCAAAATAAAAGCTAAGCTCTTCAAAATCATCTAGCTTTGCCACGGATTGTCAAGGATGTAATTCGACCACATGTATCCTGGCTTCTCAAAACTAAATGCTAAGTATCTTTAAATTTGCGAACATTGTTATGTATAACAGATGCAATTTGACCAAAAGCATCCTTGCTTCTCCAAACTAAAAGTTAAGTACTTCAAAATCATCTAACATTGCTAAGGATAGCAGATGCAATTTAACCATATACATCTTTGCTTCTCAAAACTAAAAGCTAAGCATCGCTACATCATCAAACATTGTTAATGATAACAGATGCAGTTTGACCAAAATGCATCCTTGTTTCTCAAACTAAAAGCTAAGTACCTCAAAATCATCTTACATCACTGAAGATAAAAGATGCAATTTGAACATATACATTCTTGCTTCTCAAACTAGAAGCTTAATAAATAAACATTCTTGCTTTTCAAACTAAAACATTTCCTCTAACATTGCTTAGTATACCTGATGCAATTTGACAATATGAATCATTGCTTCTCAAAATAAAAGCTAAGGACCTCAAAATCATCTAACGTTGCTAAGGATAAGAGACGCAATTTGACAATACGCATCCTTGCTTCTCAAACAAAAATTTAAGTATCTCAAAATCATCTAACATTGCTAAGGATGTCAGATACAATTTGACAATATGCATTCTTGCTTCTCAAACTAAAAGCTAAGTACCTCAAAATCATCTAACATTGCTAAGGATAACAGATACAATTTGACCATAAACATCCTTGCTTTTCAAACTAAAACATTTCCTCTAACATTGCTTAGTATACCTGATGCAATTTGACAATGTGAATCATTGCTTCTCAAAATAAAAGCTAAGGACCTCAAAATCATCTAAAGTTGCTAAGGATATCAGATACAATTTGACCATATGCATCCTTGCTTCTCAAACTAAATGCTGAGTACCTCAAAATCATCTAACATTGCTAAGGATAACAGATGCAATTTTACCATAAACATCTTTGCTTTTCAAACTAAAGCATTTCTAAGGATAAAAGTAATAATTTGACAATATTCATCCTTGGATAGGAACTGGCTTCTCAAACTAAAATAAGTTTCTCAAAATCATCTAGCATTGCTAAAGATAACAGGTGCAATTTGACCACAGATGTAATTTGACCATATGCATCCTTGCTTCTCAACTAAAAGCTAAGTAACTCAAAATCATCTAATATTGCTAAAGATAACAGAAGCAATTTGACCATATGAATCCTTGCTTCTCAAACTAAAAGCTAAGTACCTCCAAATCATCTAACATTGCTAAAGATAACATATGCAATTTAACCACATGCATACATTCTTCTCAAATCAAAAGCTAAGTACCTAAAAATAATCTAACATTGCTAAGGATAAAAGTTGCAATTTGACCATATGCATCCTAGGCTCTCAAACTAAATGCTAAGTACCTCAAAATCTTCTAACTTTGCTAAGGATAAAAGATGACAACAAAATCAACTAACATTCCTAAAGATAACAGGTTCACTTTGACTATTTTTGACTATAAGCATCCTTGCTTCTCCAATTAAAAGCTAAGTACCTAAAAATCATCTAAAATTGTTATAGATAACAGATGCAAGTTGAAAAAATGCATTCTTTCTTCTTGAAACTAAAAGTTAAGTACCTTAAAATCATCTAACGTTGGATAACAGATGTAATTTGACCATATGCATCCTTGCTTCTCAAAACTCAAAGCTAAGCATGTCTAAATCATCTAACATTGTTATGGATAACAGATGCGATTTGACCAAATGAATCCTTGCTTCTCGAAAACAAAAGCTAAGTACCTCAAAATCCTCTAGCATCGCGAAGGATATCAGATGCAATTTGAACATCTGCATCCTTACTTCTCAAACTAAGAGCTAAGGACCTCTAAATTATTTAGCATTGCTAAAGATAACAGATGCAATTTTACCATATGCATCCTTTCTTCGCCAATTAAAAGCTAAGTACCTAAAAATAATGTAAATTTGCTAAGGATAACAGATGTAATTTGACCATATGTATCCTTGCTTCTCAAAACCAAAAGCTAAGCACCTCAAAATCATCTAACTTTGCCAAGAATTGCCAAGGATGTAATTCGACCATATGTATCCTGGCTTTTCAAAACTAAATGTTAAGTATCTTTAAATTTGCGAACATTGTTATGTATAACAGATGCAATTTGACCAAAAGCATCTTTGCTTCTCCAAACTAAAAGTTAAGTACTTCAAAATCATTTAACATTGCTAAGGATAGCAGATACAATTTAACCATATGCATCCTTGCTTCTCAAAACTAAAAGCTAAGCACCGCTACATCATCGAAAATTGTTACTGACAACAGATGCAGTTTGACCAAAATGCATCCTTGTTTCTCAAACTAAAAGCTAAGTACCTGAAAAACATCTTACATCAATGAAGATAACAGATACAATTTGAACATATACATTCTTTCTTCTCAAACTAAAAGCTTAATACCTGAAAGTCCTCTAACATTGCTTAGGTTACCTGATGCAATTTGACAATATGCATCATTGCTTCTCAAAATAAAAGCTAAAGACCTCAAAATCATCTAACGTTACTAAGGATAAGAGACACAATTTGCCAATACGCATCCTTGCTTCTCAAACAAAAATTTAAGTACCTCAAACTCATCTAACATTGCTAAGGATATCAGATACAATTTGACAATATGCATCCTTGCCTCCACATATAAAAGCTAAGAACATCAAAATCATCTAATATTGCTAAAGATAACAGATCTGAAAAAAATCAAAATAAAATCTAAATACCTAAAGCTAAATACCTAAAGCTACATCAAAAGCTAAATACCTCAAAACAATCTAACATTGTTATGGATAACAGATGCAATTTGACCAAATGGATCCTTGCTTTCCAAACTAAAAGCTAAGCACCTTGAAATCATCTAACATTGCTAAAGATAGCAGATGCAATTTAACCGTATGCAACCTTGCTTTCAAACTAATAGCTAAGTACCTCAAATTGATATAGATATCACATACAAATAGACCAAATTAATCCATGCTTCTTGAAACTAAAGGCCAAGTATCTCAAAATCATCTAACTTTGCTAAGGATAACAATGCAATTTGACTATATGCATCCTCGCTTCTCAAATTAAAAACTAAGTACCACCAAAGAATATAAAATTGCTAAGAAAACAGATATAATTAGACTATATGCATCCTTTCTTCTCAAACTAAACTCTATGTACCTCAAAACCTCTAGCATTGCTAAAGATAACATATGCACTTTGACCATATGCATCCTTGCTTCTCAAACTAAAAGATAAGTACCTCAAAATCATCTAAAATTTCTAAAGGTAACATATACAATTTGAAAATATGCATCCTTACTTCTCAAACAAAAGCTAAGTAACTCAAAATCATCTAGCATTGCTAAAGACAACATATGCACTTTGACCATATGCATCCTTGCTTCTCAAACTAAAAGCTAAGTTCCTCAAAATCATGTAGCATTGCTAAAGATAACAGATGCTATTTGACCATATGGATCCTTCCTTCTCAATCTAAGAGGTAAGTACCTAAAACTCATCTAGCATTGCTAAAGAAAACAGATATAATTTGAAAATATGCATCCTTGCTTCTCAAACTAAGAGCTAGGTACCTAAATTCATCTAAAGTTGATAAAGATAACAGATTTAATTTGACCATATGCATCCTTGCTTCTCAAACTAAAAGCTAAGTATCTCAAAACCATCAATCATTGCTAAGGATAAAAGATATAATTTGATCTTATGCTGCCTTGTTTCTCAAAATAAAAGCTAACTACCTCAAAATTAACTAAAATTGCCATGGATAACAGATGCAATTTGACCATATTCATCCTTGCTTCTCAAATTAAAAGCTAAGTACGTCAAAATCATCAAACATTGCTAAGGATTACAGACGCAATTTGACCGTATGTATCCTTTCTTCTCAAATTAAAAGCTAAGTACCTAAAAAAATCTAACATTGCCATATGACCATATGCCCATATGGTCATATGGCATTATATTATTACCATATAAAACATTTGACCATATTCATCCTTGCTTCTCAAATTAAAAGCTAATTACGTCAAAATCATCTAACATTGCTAAGGATAACAGATGCAATTTGACCGTATGTATCCTTTCTTCTCAAATTAAAAGCTAAGTACCTAAAAATATCTAAAATTGCTAAGTATAACGGATTCAGTTTTACCATATGACTCCTTGCTTCTCAAAAACAAGCTAAGTTCCTAAAAATAATATAACATTGTTATGGATAACATGTGCAATTTTACCAAATCCATCCTTGCTTCTCGAAACTAAAAGCAAAGCACCTCAAAATCATCTAAGATTGCTAAGGATAATAGATATAATTTGAACATATGCAAAATTAATTCTTAAAAAACAAAAGCTAAGAACCTCCAAATCATTGAAAATTGTTATCGATAACAGATGCAAGTTTACCAATTGCATCCTTGCTTCTTGAAACTAAAAGTTAAGTACCTCAAAAACATCTAACATTGTTAGAGATAACAGATGCAACTTGACTATATACATCCTTGCTTCTCAAATTAAAAACTAAGTACCTAAAAATAATGTAACATTGCTAAGGATAACAGATGGAATTTGACCCTATGCATCCATGATTCTCAAATTAAAAGCTAAGTACATCAAAATAATCTAACATTGTTGTGGATAATATATGCAATTTGACCAAATTCATCCTTGCTTCTCGAAAACAAAAATAAAGCATCTCAAAATTAACTGACATTGCTAAGGATAACAGATATAATTTGAACATAAGCAACCTTGCTTCTCAAAAATAAAAGCTAAGTACCTCCAAATCATCGAAAATTGTTATAGATGACTGATTCAAGTCTACGAAATGCATCCTTGCTTCTTGAAACTAAAAGTTAAGTACCTCAAGATCATCTAAGATTGTTAAGGATAATTATATCCTTGCTTCTCAACATTGAAAGCTAAGCACCTCTAAATCATTGAACATTGTTATGGATAGCAGATGCAGTTTGACCAATTGCATCCTTGCTTCTGGAAACTAAAAGCTAAGTACCTCAAAATCATCCAAAATTGCTAAGGATAGCAGATGCTTTTTGACCTTATGTATCCTTACTACTCAAACTAATAGCTGAGTACCTCGAAACATCTAACATTTCTAAGGCTACCACCTGCAATTTGACCAAATGCATCCTTTATTCACAAATTAAAAGATAAGTTCCTCAAAATAATCTAACATTGCTAAGGATAACAGATACAATTTGACCATTTGCATCCTTGCTTCTCAAACAAAAGCTAAGTACCTCAAAATTATCTAATATTGCTAAAGATAACAGATGCAATCTGACCATATGCATACTTTCTTCTCAAATTAAAAGCTAAGTATCTAAAAAAAATCAAAATAAAGTCTAAATACCTACAGCTAAATTAAAAGCTAAATACCTCAAAACAATCTAACATTGTTATGGATAACAGAAGCAATTTGACCAAATGGATCCTTGCTTCTCCAAACTAAAATCTAAGCACCTTGAAATCATCGAACACTGCTAAAGATAGCAGATGCAATTTAACCGTATGCAACCTTGCTTCTCAAACTAATAGCTAAGAACCTCAAATTGTTATAGATATCAGATGCAAATTTACCCAATTAATCCAAGCTTCTTGAAACTAAAGGCTAAGTATCTCAAAATCATCTAACTTTGCTAAGGATAACAGATGCAATTTGACTATATGCATCCTTGCTTCTCAAATTAAAAGCTAAGTACCACAAAAGAATGTAACATTGCTAAAAAAACAGATGTAATTTGACCATATGTATCCTTTCTTCTCAAATTAAACTCTATGGACCTCAAAATATCTAACATTGCTAAGGATAACAGATGCAATTTGACCATATGCATCCTTGCTTCTCAAACTAAAAGATAAGTACCTCAAAATGATCTAACATTGCTAAAGGTAACAGATGCAATTTGAAAATATGCATCCTTGCTTCTCAAACAAAAAGTTAAGTAACTCAAAATCATCTAGCATTGCTAAATATAACATTTGCACTTTGACCAAATGCATCCTTGCTTCTCAAACTAAAAGCTAAATTCCTCAAAATCATGTAGCATTGCTAAAGAAAACAGATGTAATTTGACCATATGCATCCCCGCTTTTCAAATTAAAATTAAGTCCACAAAATCTTCTAATATTGCTAAAGATAACAGATGCAATTTTACCATATGCATCCCCGCTTTTCAAATTAAAAGTTAAGTACCTCAAAATAATCTAACATTGCTAAGGATAACAGATAAAATTTGACCATTTGCATCCTTTCTTCTCAAACAAAAAGCTAAGTACCTCAAAATCATCTAATATTGCTAAAGATAACAGATGCAATCTGACCATATGCATACTTTCTTCTCAAATTAAAAGCTAAGTATCTCAAAAAAACAAAATAAAGTCTAAATACCTACAGCTAAATTAAAAGCTAAATACCTCAAAACAATCTAACATTGTTATGGATAAGAGATGCAATTTGACCAAATGGATCCTTGCTTCTCAAAACTAAAATCTAAGCACCTTGAAATCATCTAACACTGCTAAAGATAACAGATGCAATTTAACCGTATGCAACCTTTGTTTCTCAAACTAATAGCTAATTACCTCAACTTGTTATAGATATCAGATGCAAAATGACCCAATTAATCCATGCTTCTTGAAAATAAAGGCTAAGTATCTCAAAATCATCTAACTTTGCTAAGGATAACAGATCCAATTTGACTATATGCATCCTTGCTTCTCAAATTAAAAGCTAAGTACCACAAAAGAATGTAAAATTGCTAAGAAAACAGATATAATTTGACCGTATGCATCCGTTCTTCTCAAACTAAACTCTATGCACCTCAAAACATCTAACATTTTCTAAGGATAACAGATGCAATTTGACCATATGCATCCTTGCTTCTCAAACTAAAAGATAAGTACCTCAAAATCATCTAAAATTGCTAAAGGTAACAGATACAATTTGAAAATATGCATCCTTGCTTCTCAAACAAAAAGCTAAGTAACTCAAAATCATCTAGCATTGCTAAAGATAACATATGCACTTTGACCATATGCATCCTTGCTTCTCAAACTAAAAGCTAAGTTCCTCAAAATCATGTAGCATCGCTAAAGATAACAGATGCTATTTGACCATATGAATCCTTCCTTCTCAATCTAAGAGGTAAGTACCTAAAAATCATCTAGCATTGCTAAAGAAAACAGATTTAATTTGAAAATATGCATCCTTGCTTCTCAAACTAAGAGCTAGGTACCTAAAAATCATCTAAAGTTGCTAAAGATAACAGATGTAATTTGACCATATTCATCCTTGCTTCTCAAATTAAAAGCTAAGTACGTCAAAATCATCAAACATTGCTAAGGATTACAGATGCAATTTGACCATATGTATCCTTTCTTCTCAAATTAAAAGCTAAGTACCTTATTGCATCCTTGCTTCTTGAAACTAAAAGTTAAGTACCTCAAAAACATCTAACATTGTTAAGGATAACAGATGCAACTTGACTATATGCATCCTTGCTTCTCAAATTAAAAGCTAAGTACCTAAAAATAATGTAACATTGCTAAGAATAACAGATGGAATTTGACCCTATGCACCCATGCTTCTCAAATTAAAAGCTAAGTACATCAAAATAATCTAACATTGTTGTGGATAATATATGCAATTTGACCAAATGCATCCTTGCTTCTCGAAACAAAAATTAAGCACCTCAAAATTAACTGACATTGCTAAGGATAACAGATATAATTTGAACATAAGCAACCTTGCTTCTCAAAAATAAAAGCTAAGTACCTCCAAATCATCGAAAACTGTTATAGATGACAGAGTTAAGTCTACGAAAAGCATCCTTGCTTCTTGAAACTAAAAGCTAAGTACCTCAAAATCATCTAAGATTGTTAAGGATAATTATATCCTTGCTTCTCAACAATGAAAGCTAAAAACCTCTAAATCATTGAACTTTTTTATGGATAGCAGATGCAGTTTGACCAATTGCATCCTTGCTTCTGGAAACTAAAAGCTAAGTACCTCAAAATCACCCAACATTGCTAAGGATAGCAGATGCTTTTTGACCTTATGTATCCTTACTAGTAAAACTAATAGCTGAGTACCTCGAAACATCTAACATTTCTAGAGCTACCACCTGCAATTTGACCAAATGCAACCTTTATTCACAAATTAAAAGCTAAGCTCCTCCAAAGAATCTAACATTGCTAAGGATAACAGATGCAATTTGACCATTTGCATCCTTGCTTCTCAAACAAAAAGCTAAGTACCTCAAAATCATCTAATATTGCTAAATCATCTAATATAGATTCAGTATAGATTCAGTCATTGACTAGTTAACACAAGAGAATTGTATCATACTTTTTTGGATATTTTAACTTGGATACTTGGTAAATTTTCCATTGGCTGTTTTCAGCTCTACCTTTTTTTGATCCCGCCCACTGTCATCAGTCGCTGCTAGGCATTCATGCACAGAAGGTTTGCGGACGTTTTGAGAGAGAGATTTTGCTTTTTTTTCATTTTGTCATTTGCCGAAGCTATGCAAGTGGGAAACCGGGTGTTTGCTCAATTTAAATATTACAAGCTGTGGCCTTGTAAAATTACGCAGGTGATACCTGTCAAAGGTGATGAAAGTAATTATGAAGTTTGCTGTTACGGAACTGACGAAATTAAAATAGTAACGTCCGAGAATATATGGGCTTACGCGGAGAAATATGAAGAAGCGCTGAGAGATGGCAGAAAAAATGTTCAGAGAGCGATAAGGCTGTGTACGGAGGACTCGGAAGGTTTAGCCGGGGATTTATCTGAGTCGGTTAACTTGATGCAGTCAGAAATTGTTAACCTTCGTGACGGCATACAGGATGAAATTCGTAGGAGAGTGGAAGAACAGTGCAGTAGATTAGGGAGTTCTCCGGTGACACAGATTAAGTCAGATTTTCTTGATACTGTTACGCAAGCTGTCTATAAGGCGATCGATCTGCAATTCAAGGGTAAATTTGAACTGCTTGAGAAATCACTTGGCGATTTGCGGGCAAGTATTGTCCAAAATTGCGCAAAGCTCCAAAAGCTTGAAACTAAGCTGGATGATATAATCCAGTCTTCTCTTCTGACTAAGGTCATTGTATCTGGGATAGACTCTCCCGCGCGTGATTTGCCTCACCTTGGTGAGAAAGTATTAGCTCGACTTAACAGTGAAATGGGACTCGATCTTGATAAATCCGTTGTCAAGGGTGCAAGGCGTTTGGGAGGTGCCTCGGAAATAAAAACTCCGATTGAACTTACATTTTTTACTGAGGCATCTGCAGTTGAGATCCTGCGCAATCGCAAGAATTTGAAAGGTACCCGAATCTATGTAAATGAGGCTCTAACCAGGGAAAGGCAAGAAATCTACAAGCTTGCGCGCAATAAGTTTGAATTGAAAAATGTATGGACTTTACGAGGTGTTGTTTATGTCAAGTGCGGTTCGCAAATCATTCCGTGTAAAACGATTTCCGACGTAGTTCAGATTCGCAATGTGTCATATGAACCTGTCGTCTAAACTAAGAAGCTGTGAATTTTTCTTTTCTTTTTTTGTTTTATGGATCGTTTTCAGTGTTTTCTTGATTCTCGTTTGAAATTAGATGTTATTCTTAATTCAGCTACCGGAAGTGATAAAGATATGCCTTATGTAAATAATCTACCTGAATGTGATTATTCTTCAGGCGAGTTTCTATCGGATAAAACAAAAAGTTGTGATTTTCCGATCAGATCGTTACATGTAAATGCCCGGGGGATACAAAGTGCATTCAATTAACTGAAGCTTTTGCTTGCATCTAATCCTATAGACATTGTTGGAGTTTGCGAAACTTTTCTGTCTGCTAATACACCCCTTACAATGTTAGATCTGCCCGGGATGAAGTGTATTTCGCGTACAAGGTGTCAGAATGCGAGAGGAGGTCAGATGCTGTATATTCGTGATGACTGGTCTTTTAGTATTCTCAGTGATTTGTCTGTATTTGATGAAGGGTTATGTGAGACTATTTTTGTTGAAGTTGTACCTTTGGGCTGTAATCCATTTATTTTCGGGTCTGTTTATCGATCTCCGTCGGGTAACCCAAAAATATTTTTTGAAGTTTTTGAACCGCTGTTGAAAAATCTGGAAGCGTTGAAAAAACCGGTTATTATTTCGGGTGATTTTAATTTTGATCTTTTGAATCTCGATGTTGGAAATAATAAGGAGTTTTTAACTATGATGTTGTGTTCTAATTTTCTTCCAAGTATTTCTCTGCCGACAAGAGTTACAGCTAACACAGCTACATTATTAGATAATATATTTTTTTCTCCTGTTTTATTTGATGCTGAAAAATCGTCAGTAATTTTGTCTGATATGTCAGATCATTTTCCGGTGAGTGTTCTTTTAAATTTAAATAATAGTAATAAACAACATCGAGATTCAACAATGGATAATTCAAAAAAGCGATATACATGGATTGATTGTAAAGTTCTACGTCAGTTAATTGGTGACCATGATTGGAGTTCGGTTTATGGCTCAGATGACGCAAATTCTGCGTTTTCAGATTTTATTGATCAAATGATGCGACTGCGGGATCGGGCTTCTTCAACACGAGTTTCGCATGGAAAGTTTGCGCAGAAATTTGACCCATGGATTACTGAAGGTATTTTGGCATCGTTAAAACATAAAAATAGAAAATTTAAGAATTATTTAAAATTACAGACACCTGAGTCGTTTGAAGAATTCAGAGTTTATAGGAATAAGTTAAATTCAATTATCAGACATGAGAAGAGAAAATATTATAAAGAGAAATTTTTGGAGTATAAATCGGATATGAGAAAAACATGGCAATTGATAAATGAAAAGATACGTCCTCATAGTCGTAAGAATACTAGTGTTAATTGCCTTGTTTTAAATGGGGAAAATGTTACAGAGCCCAATGAAATTTTAAATGCTTTTGGAGATTATTTCAGTAATATTGGTTCTAGACTTGCATTGACTATGAATATGCAACTGAATTCCCCTTCTGTTCCAGTTAATGAGCAACATGCGGAAAATTCGTTTTCTTTTCTGAGATTAAGCCTCATGAGATTGAAAAAGTTATTCTGAAGCTTAAACGGAGTTTTTCTAAGGACGAATTTGGATTTTCGGCTCAAACAGTAAAGCAAATAGCGTCAAGTATTTCACCTTTGCTGGCAAATATTTTTAATTTATCACTTATGCATGGGGTTTTTCCTGAACTTTTAAAAAAAGCAAATGTTATAGCATTACCTAAAGCTGGGAGTTCAACTGACCCTTCAGATTATAGAGGCATTTCTCTACTTTCGGTTTTCAGCAAAATTTTGGAAAAACTTGCAAATAGTCAATTACAAAATATTTATTTGATAGTAAGATTTTACACACGTCTCAATATGGTTTTATAAAAGGAAAGTCAACTGAACTGGCAATTCATGAGCTTTTACTAAATATTAATGATTCACTAGATGATGGTCAACACGCGTTGGTGATTTTTCTTGATGTTGCAAAGGCGTTTGACACCGTAAATCATTCGTTGCTTCTTTTTAAACTAAAGTCTTATGGGTTTTCAACACAAGCTGTTAAATTTTTTTCATCTTACCTTTTTGGGAGACGACTAGATTGTGTTGATAAATCTCGTGATCTCTGTTTCGAAACTTTTCCAATTAATTACGGAGTGCCTCAGGGCTCTGTTCTAGGGCCTATTCTATTTATTCTTTTTATAAATGATTTGCCAGAAGTTTTGCCTCTTTGTAAAATTATAATGTTTGCTGATGATGTAGTAATTTTTGCTTCTCACCGGGACCTATCAGTTCTTTTCCAGAACCTTGGAAGTACGTTACTAACTGTATCTGATTGGTATTCAAGGAATTTACTAGCTCTTAATAAAAAAAATGCCAGTATATGTTATTTTCGCGAACTGGATCAGTAGTGTCAGATACCTTCTCTCTTTTTTTGAATGGTCTTGAATTAAGACGGGTGGATCAGTTCAAATATCTTGGGATTATTTTGGATTAAAATTTGTCGTTTCATAAATATGTAAAAACACTGTCGTTAAAAATTTCCCGAAATATTGGCATGCTAACTCGTCTTTGTCACTTTTTTCCTAAAGCTATTCTAAAATCTATTTATTATTCTTTCGTCCACCCATATTTTCTCTATTGCATTTCGGTTTGGGCATCTACCTTTCCGTCTGTTTTCAAATCTCTTCAAATACTTCAGAATAAAGCAATGAGGATTCTTTTTAATGTTGATTGCAGAACTTCAGTTAGACACCTATATGGGACTTCAGGAATTTTCTCTTTGGACCAACTTCATTTAATTTCTATCTCTAGTATTTGTCTTGATTATCAATATAGTAATTTACCTGTAAATTTCTCCGGCATTTTCTCAACTAATTCTCAATTTCATAATTATCCTACTACGCATCGTTCAGACTTTTCGTGCGAAATTCGCCCGACATCGAGAGCGGGATTCAGCATCCGTCACATTGGCCCAAAAATCTGGAACTCAATTCCTGCATCAGTTCGAGAATGTAGCAACAAGCGACATTTTCTAAGACTGGTGAAGAAATATCTTATGACATGCTAAGCATTTTTTTCATTAGGATTTTCTTTTTCGTTGTTGTAAAATTTAGTTAGAAAATGGCTGTGTATTTTCGTTGGCAATATTTTCAGCGCTAAAGTATGCCACCAGGCATGTGCGCTGTTTTGTGACATTTATTTATGTACGTGTTATAAATAGAAATATTATACTCTACTCTACTCTAAAGATAACATATACAATCTGACCATATGCATACTTTCTTCTCAAATTAAAAGCTAAGTATCTAAAAAAATCAAAATAAAGTCTAAATACCTACAACTAAATTAAAAGCTAAATACCTCAAAACAATCTAACATTGTTATGGATAACAGATGCAATTTGACCAAATGGATCCTTGCTTCTCCAAACTAAAAGCTAAGCACCTTGAAATCATCTAACACTGCTAAAGACAGCAGATGCAATTTAACCGTATGCAACCTTGCTTCTCAAACTAATAGCTAAGAACCTCAAATTGTTATAGATATCAGATACAAATTGACCCAATTAATCCAAGCTTCTTGAAACTAAAGGCTAAGTATCTCAAAATCATCTAACTTTGCTAAGGATAGCAGATGCAATTTGACTATATGCATACTTGCTTCTCAAATTAAAAGCTAAGTCCCACAAAAGAATGTACCATTGCTAAGAAAACAGATGTAATTTGACCATATGCATCCTTTCTTCTCAAACTCTATGAACCTCAAAACATCTAACATTGCTAAGGATAACAGATGCAATTTGACCATATGCATCCTTGCTTCTCAAACTAAAAGCTAAGTACCTCAAAATCATCTAGCATTGCTAAAGATAACAGATGCAATTTGAAAATATGCATCCTTGCTTCTCAAACAAAAATCTAAGTAACTCAAAATCATCTAGCATTGCTAAAGATAACATATGCACTTTGACCATATGCATCCTTGCTTCTCAAACTAAAAGCTAAATTCCTCAAAATCATGTAGCATTGCTAGAGAAAACAGATGTAATTTGAAAATATGCTTCCTTGCTTCTCAAACTAAAAGAAAGTACCACACAATCTTCTAATATTGCTAAAGATAACAGATGCAATTTGACGATATGAGTCCTTGCTTCTCAAAATAAAAGCTAAGTACCTCAAAATAATCTAACATTGCTATGGATAACAGATTCAATTTGACCATATATATCCTTGCTTCTCAAACAAAAAGCTAAGTAAGTCAAAATCATCTAGCATTGCTAAAGATAACAGATTCTATTTGACCATATGCATCCTTGCTTCTCAAACTAAAAGCTAAATTCCAAAAAATCATCTAAAGTTGCTAAAGATAACAGAAGTAATTTGACCATATGCATCCTTGCTTTTCAAACTAAAAGCTATGTACCTCAAAATCTTCTAACACTGCTAAAGGTAACAGATGCAGTTTGACCATATGCATGCTTTCTTCTCAAATTAAAAACTAAGTACCTCGAAATAATGTAACATTGCTAGGGATAACAGATGCAATTTAACCAAAGGCATCCTTGCTTCTCAAATTAAAAGCTAAGTACCTAAAAAAAAATAAACATTGCTAAAGATAACAGATGTAATTTGACCATATACATCCTTGGTTCTCAAACTAAAAGCTAAGCAATTCAAAATCATCAAACTTTTCTAAGGAAAACAATTGCAATTAGACCATGTGCATCCTTGCTTCTCTAAATAAAAGCTAAGTACCTCAAAATCGTCTAACATTGCTAACGATAACAGAAGCAATTTCACCATATGCATCCTTGATTGCCTAACTACAGGCTAAGTACCTACAAATCATTTAACACTTTTAAGGATAACAGATGCACTTTGAACTTTTGCATCTTTTTTTTCTCAAACTAAAAGCTAAGTACCTCAAAATCATCTAAAATTGCAAAATATAACAGTTACAATTTGACCACATGCATCCTTGCTCCTCGAAACTAAAAGCTAAGTACCTCAAAACCATCAATCATTGCTAAGGATAAAAGATACAATTTGACTATATGCATCCTTTCATCACAAATTAAAAGCTAAGTACGTCAAAATAATCTAACATTGCTAAGAATAACAGATACAATTTGACCATATGCATCCTTGCTTCTCAAAAATAAAAGCTTAGTACCTCAAAATCATCTAACTTTGCCAAGGATAACAGATGTAATTCGACCATATGTATCTTTGCTTCTCAAAATTAAAGGCTAAGTACTTTTTATTCATCGAACATTGTTATATATATCAATTGAAATTTGACCAAATGCATCCTTGCTTCTTGAAACTAAAAGCTAAGTACTTCAAAATTATCTAACATTGCTAAGGATAACAGATGCAGTTTAACCATATGCATCCTTGCTTCTCAAAATTATAACCTAGGCACCTCTAAATCATTGAAAATTATTATGGATAGTAGATTTAATTTGAAGAAATGCAAACTTTTTTCTCAAATTAAAAGCTAAGTACCTCAAAATCATCTAACATTGCTAAGGATAACAGATGCAATTTGACCATATGAAACCTTACTTCTAAAATTAGAAGCTAAGTACCTCAAAAAATGAAACATTTCTAAGAATAACAGAAATAATTTGACCATAAGGATCTTCACTTCTCAAAACTAAAAGCTAAGTACCTCAAAACCTTCAATCATTGCTAAGGATAAAAGATACAATTTGATCTTATGCCGCCTTGTTTTCCAAAATAAAAGCTAACTACCTCAAAATCAACTAACATTGCCATGGATAACAGATGTAATTTGACCATATTCTTCCTTGCTTCTCAAATTAAAAGCTAAGTAGGTCAAAATCATATAACATTGCTAAGGATAACAGATGCAATTTGACCATATGACTCCTTGCTTCTCAGATTAAAAGCTAAGTACATAAAAAAAAAATCTAACATTGCTAAGGATAACATATGAAATTTGACCAAATATATCCTTGCTTTTCAAACTAAAATATAAGAACCTCAAAATCGTCTAACTTTGTTAAGGATAACAGATACAATTTGACCATATGCATCCTTGCTTCTCAAATTAAAAGCTAATTACGTCAAAATCATCTAAAATTGCTAAGGATAACAGATGCAATTTGACCATATGTATCCTTTCTTCTCAAATTAAAAGCTAAGTACCTATAAAGATCTAACATTGCTAAGTATAACGGATGCAATTTTACCATATGACTCCTTGCTTCTCAAGCTATGTTCCTAAAAATAATATAACATTGTTATGGATAACATTTGCAATTTGACCAAATCCATCCTTGCTTCTCGAAACTAAAAGCTAAGTACTTCAAAATTATCTAACGTTGCTAAGGATAACAGATGCAGTTTAACCCTATGCATCCTTGCTTCTCAAAATTATAACCTAAGCACCTCTAAATCATTGAAAATTATTATGGATAGTAGATTTAATTTGAAGAAATGCAAACTTTTTTCTCAAACTAAAAGCTAAGTACCTCAAAATCATCTAACATTGCTAAGGATAACAGATGCAATTTCACCATATGAAACCTTACTTCTAAAATTAGAAGCTAAGTACCTCAAAAAATGAAACATTTCTAAGGATAACAGAAATAATTTGACCATAAGGATCTTCACTTCTCAAAACTAAAAGCTAAGTTCCTCTAATTTATCAAACATTGTTATGGATAACAGATGCAATTTGACAAAATGCATCCTCGCTTCTCGAAACTAAAGGCTAAGTAACTCAAAATCCTCTAAAATTGCTAAGGATAACAGATGTAATTTGACCATATGCATCCTTGCTTCTCAAACTAAAAGCTAAGTAACTCAAAATCATCTAATATTGCTAAAGATAACAGAAGCAATTTGACCATATGAATCCTTGCTTCTCAAACTAAAATCTAAGTTCTTCAAAATCATGTAGCATCGCTAAAGATAACAGATGCAGTTTGACTATATGGATCCTTGCTTCTCAAACTAAAAGCTAAGTACCTCCAAATCATCTAACATTGCTAAAGATAATAAATGCAATTTAACCACATGCATCCATTCTTCTCAAATCAAAAGCTAAGTACCTCAAAATAATCTAAAATTGCTAAGGATAAAAGTTGCAATTTGACCATATGCATCCTAGGTTCTCAAACTAAAAGTTAAGTACCTCAAAATCTTCTGTTTTTGCTAAGAATAACAGATGCAATTTGACCATATGCATCCTTGCTTCTCAAATTAAAAGCTAAGTACCTCAAACTAATATATCATTGCTAAGGATAACAGATACAATTTGACCCTATGCATCCCTGCTTCTCAAATTAAAAGCTAAGTACCTCAAAATAATCTAACTTTGCTAAGGATAACAGATGCAATTTAACCATATGCATCATTGCTTTTCAATCTAAAAGATAAGTACATCAAAATTATCTAATATTTCTAAGGATAAAAGATGCAATTTGACCATATGCATCCTTGATTCGCAAACTAAAAACTAAGTACCTGTGAATCATTTAAAATTTCTAAGAATAACAGATGCAATTTGAACTTTTGCATCTTTTTTTTCTCAAACTAAAAGCTAAGTACCTCAAAATCATCTAACATTGCAAAATATAACAGATACAATTTGACCATATGCATCATTGCTTTTCAAACTAAAAGCTAAGTACCTCAAAATGATCTAAAATTTCTAATCATAAAAGAGGCATTTTAGCCATATGCATCCTTGCTTCTCAAACTAAAAGCTAAGTACCTCAAAATCATCTAACATTACTAAGGGTAACAGATGCAATTTGACCATCTGCATCCTTGCTCCTCAGACTAAAAGCTAAGTGCCTGTGAATCATCTAACATTTCTAAGGATAACATATGCAATTTGACCATATGCATACTTGATTCTCGAACTACAGGCTAAGTACCTCAAAGTAGTCCAACATTGCCAAGGATAACAGAAGCACTTTCAACTTTTGCATCTTTTTTTCTCAAACTAAAAGCTAAGTACCTCAAAATCATCTAACATTGCAAAATATAACAGATACAATTTGACCATATGCATTCTTGCTTCTCGAAACTAAAAGCTAAATGAATGAAATTCAAGAGAGCTGCGCAAGCATGGTCTGTATAGTGATTCCCTCTGAATCTAAACTGGAAATCATGCAAAAATTCTTTTGTATCCGGAAAACTAAGAAGCCTGGATAGCATGGCCTTCTCAAAAATTTTTCTGAAATCAGATAGGAGAGAAATCGGCCTATAATTAACAGGATCACTCCGAAAACCACCTTTATATAGCACTATAACTTTAGCTCGGTTGATAAATTCAGGGAAAATTCCAATCGCGAAAGACAGATTAACAAGCTTAGCCAATGGTGACAGAATAGCTGGCAGAATGGCACGGATAACCCTTGTAGGAATTCTGTCTGGCCCTGAACACGGTGATCCTTTAAGAGTATTCATGATACGAACTACCTCAAACTCAGAAACAGAGTTCAAAACAATTGACTTTAACATGAAGGTCCAAGATCGGCTCTGAAATCACAACGAGAAGTTGCAGAGCTTGCAGAGGAAGTCTTTCCTATATTAGCAAAGTAAGAGGTAAGCTCTAGCTGAAAATTTTCTTCTCCTTGGACGGTTTCGCCATCGACTATCAGCGTTTTTGGAACTGAAGGCAGAGGGGGAGTAGGTCTAAGAACCGAATTAATTAAATACCATGTCTGCCTAACATCCTTTCCACATTCAGAAAATTTCCTATGATAATACTGAGACCTAGCCCTCCGACACAGAGAATTAAATATACTCCTATAGGCCTTGAACCTTTGATGATGAGCTACAGATGAAGAAGCCTTGTAAAGCTTCACGAATAATTTTTCTTTTTCCTGCTTTTATGGAAACCAGGTGTCATCCATGGATTCAGTGGTGCTACCCTTTTCGAAGTATGAGTCGCTGAAATGTGATGGCAAACATCTAGGACACTTTCTTTCACTAAATCATAAAAGATATCAAAAGTGCGGTTAAAATTATAATCAGAAGTCAAACTATCCCATGGGTGATCAGTCAGACGGGAATTAAGTAGACTAAGTTCAGTATAACCAAAACGAAAAAACTGGAGATTAGATGGTGATGCTATACGCTACTCTTGATCATTCCCTTTATATCAAGAAATAACGGGGAAAGGATCAAAAATATCACTAACCAGCTCGGGTTGGTATACCAACTGAAGGTAGAGTTCTCGAAGAGAGCATCATCGACAAAAAATCTATAGCGGAAGCAGAATTTTGATCTAGCAAATTGAGGTTGGAATCGCTCGTAAGGATTTGTTCACAGGGATGCTTTGGGACTGAATCCGAAACCTCTTCCGGAATTGTCACAAACGAAGGAATAGATCCACTAGGGGACCTGTAAACCAAACCCACAGCTAAATCCTTACACCCTGATATAATCTCAATAGAAAGAGATTCAAAGATTCCTTCCTCATTTCTGCTCAAAGCACTTTGGACATTGTATGCAAGACGATCAGCAACATAAAGGGCAAGTCCATCTCTCGCCATCTGTTTCCTATTCAGCCTCTCAATCCTATATACTGGAATATCTAAAAGTATATACTTATTTGATTACAGGAAAGTTTCACATAATCCAATAATATCGGGAGTTCCACCACTAACGATCCATTTCACCTCATCAAAAGACGATTAAAGTCCCTGAATGTTAAGGTGAAGCACAGAGAAAATACCATCTCGTCTAGAGGAGGCATAACCATTTAATTGCGAAACATACTTACTTTTATCAGCCAAACTATGATCATTATTCTTCTCATTTCTACTTTCAACTGAATTATTAATTACACTTGCAATATCTAAAGGATTATTTTGTAACTCAACAAAACGTTCCCCCAAAGAGTTGCCACCACCCTGGTCATCAAAAGAATTCGTCAAATTACTTACGGTGGATGATAGATCCGCTCTGCAACCAAACTCACCAGACAAAACATTGTCAGCTTCATAGCAGAGCTATGGCATCTATACAAAGGTAGCGTTGAACTCGTTTTTGTCCACATATGAAACTAAAAAACAAAAAAGAAAAGCCAAAACAATTAAATTTTTACAAGGTGCGTATAATTAATGGTTTTATGAAAACAGCAATATGTTGGTCGTAAATCACAGGATAACAATGTTTTCTCTGCTGCATCCAACCATCACAGCCTAAATCCACTAAAACTGGTTCAATGAATAATGAAGAAACGTATTGGAAAGAAGGTGATGCAGCAGGATACAGCAGCTACATCCACTCAGACAATACAACCGGCACATCGGTGGAGTTTATTTACCTGACTGGCTTGTAAGCAAGTATGCTGTATATATTAAAGGAAAGAAATTGTATTTGGATCTGTTCGTACGTCTACTGGACATGGCGTTCGTAAGTACTTGCACACGATTCAACATGGTGGTTGACAAGGAAAAGGAAATGACTCTTGTGGGTTTCAGAAGGTTGGTCACACCATCCCTTCTTAAAACCAACCACGGAAGAAGAGAACAAAGACCTTCAGTGTTAAAGGAAGACCAGTTACTGTACCACCAGTCAGCAAATGATATGATAGAATAGGACAATTAAGAGTACAGCACAAAAGCACTGACGATGCCATGGTGAAAACTGTTAAAAAAGCCACTGAGATGCTGTGATAAATGTGGAGTCATTCTGTGCACTGGCTGTTTTACGTATTACCATACTAAGTTTTGATTTGTTTTGGTTTTGTGTGTCATTTATTGTGCGCCAGCCTCAACAAGTCTGACTCACGATAGGAAGATTGACAATTGAACAGATACATACAGTCATATAGATCGTTTAAAAGACCCTGAATTACAGCAAAATTGCGTTTATAGCTCTCAACGACTTCTGTCTTGGCTTGAATACTGTAGACAGACGATCTCTTTGGCTAATATGAGAATCAGCAGGTCTACCTAAAAAATAAGTCAGCCTCATTAAAGAACTTTATAGTAACACAGAAAGTATCGTTATGGTGAATGGAGAGCTTTCTTATTCCTTCCCTATCATCAACAGAAAAGGCAAGGATACGCTGCTATACCTTAGCTGTTTAAATCTGCCATTGGACGCATCAGGATCGAGACACACCGTGTCTATCCTTTCGGCATCAGTTATAGTCATCAGTTAAGACCCTCCCTAATATTGACTTCGCGGACAATGTTGCCATCCCTAGTGAAAATCATGACCAGCTTAATTCAGCACTCAAGACAATCTCCTCTGCAGCCTCTAGAGCTGGTGTTCAAATTAATCGGAGGAAAACAAAGATAATGCCAATAGATAAGATCACTTCGATTTCACCCTTAACTATTAATATTCACGGGCAAACTTTTGAATTTGTAAAGTAGTTCAAATATCTCGGATCAGTTATTGCCTCAATTGGCAAACTTGACGCCAGAACCTCCACCACATCAACCAAGGCAAACTCCATATTTGGACGACTTCTGAGGACAGTCATCCTTAAACCACAAATTAGTCACGAAAACAAATCAAAATTTACAACGCCATTGTCACAAACATCAGGCTATATTCTTCTAAGACATATCCAATAGCTCTACGGGGCCAAAACAGCTACAAAAATCAATGCCGTTCAAACTAGGTGCCTGTGTCAAATAGAAAGTTTTAAATGGTAAGACAAGATCCGCAACATTGAAATCCTGATGACCTTAAAGCTGGCAAATCTTTTTACTGAAGCAGAAGCCCGTTACCTAAGGTGATACGGCCACTTACTCTGCCTCCTACGAAGCACCCATGCAAGGAGCATCATGGGTTTCAACCCCACGGTAGAAGGCTGGTGAAGTACTAAGGGAGACCGTGCATAAGGTGGGCTGATGGAATAAACCAACGAATCGTCAGCCACAAAACCAAACCAAATAAGGCCTAATTACTATCCTGGGATAGGACCACCTGGGAAAGACATACGGAGTTCTCAACTAGTTTCCTGTAGGATGGCGATCCTCCTGTGCAAGAGCGTTAAGTCAAAATAAGCCAAAATTTAATAATATTTGATTTATTAAAATTAAAAACAGCGAGAGATTAAAATTCAGACAGAGATAACAGTTTGTTTTTACTCGTTTTTGTTTGACAAGATATACATTTGAAATAATGAGTGGTAAGTTTACACTATTAGAAGTTGTTAGTAGTAGCAGCAGCAGTAATGATACAAAGACGAGAGTACCAAACACAGCAGTAGAAATTGCGAGTGGATCTCGATTAAGCCTTGAATGGGATGATGTGTGTGAAAGATATGTGATATCATTGATAAAATTTAAATTGGAGGAACAATTATGCTTTGCACCAAAAATTAATGTAGTGCATATACATAGACTTCAAGCTGTTTGAAATGCAAAAGTGAAATATATTGAGGAGAATAAGTTATATCAGGAATTATATGTGTAATATACATTATTGTTGTTGTAATTATACACACATAAGAAAAATGTTTCGAAATCGAAAATGTTTTTTTTTCTTGTTAGATTTTTAAGTAGGTTAGCAAATACTCTTGAAATAGAAAGAATCGTGGTTAGTATAAAGTCAGCTGTGAGAATGGTATGATTGAAAAATGAATGAATTTGAGAAAGGGAGAATTATGATGAATCTTATGATTTTGGAAAAATGTTTGATTCTAGATGATGATTTTCTGGAGTTATCTCTTCAAAGGAACATTTTTTCTCTAAGAATACTTGACGATATAATGAGAAATGATTCTCCATCATTTGACTACTGTATGCAACTTTTACGGTGTGACTGAAACGCATTTACTCAATTTATTGATATATTAATTGAAACAAAGCAAAATGATATTGCGGATTTAATTTTGAATACACTGCCTTAGAAATTTAAGATTCCATCTAAATGAGAGCATTAAATCGAGAGGATCCTGTTCAAACATGTTTTGTGACGTCACACACTAAATCCTCTCTCTCTCTCTCTCTCTCAATTTATCGATCGTAGATCAGTTCCATTTTAGCTGTGAGAGAGTTAGCACTGGAAAAATGTTCTATACATATCCACTATGTCTGTATACTCTTGGCAGCTGGTCGTCATGTGAGAATTGTACAATTATTGACGAGTATGATGAAAAGTGTAGATTATACAATCCTTATAAATTAAATAGAGGATATGCAGCACAAAATAAAGACTGCTTTTCTTGTCTTGAAGAGATTTGTAACTCTCACCCTAGAGGATATCTAAGCTCCTATCGTCACTATGATAAATGTGATCAGTGGGAGAATACCTATCCTGGTATGATAGGAAGGAACCCTAAACGAGATTTTTGTTTATTTCTATGAGACCGGTATCGTCGTGGTTTTAAACTATTTTGGGAGGAAGAATCAGGTCTACGATTCAACTGTTGGGGTAACAAGACAATTTCGTTTCTACATCATCGTTTTGAAGACACTGACGATTATGACTATAAACATATTGATTTTTGTTTAGCTGTTACAGAATGTGATTTACCATTTGAAAATACTGTATGTGATACTACTTCAAATAGACAATTTCAAATACGTAAATTTTACAATATGAATGAAAATAGTATCATTGACTATACAAAGAGATACAATAAGAGTGAAGCTACATTGTACTGTAGAAAGTGTGACCCTGACTTTGCAGCCAACCAAGACCACTGCATAGTGAATTGAAATGATCTATCATCATTAGTTGTTCTTGGCACTTGCCTATAAACACTAGATGAAGAAATCTAAAGAGGAGGAACAATTCATTGTTGTGTATATACATTATTTTATATTAATAGACAAATTTACATAAATTTTCAAAGTTTTATTCGTAGGGCACTAAAATCAATATTATACAGGTATGAGAGTACATTTCCCACCAAAAAGTCATTTAGGCAAGGATTGTCTACATAAATATTGAAAAACTGGTTGTACACCACGACATCTGAAAACGAAATATAGTAGTGCATAAAAACCATAGATTTTGCTCGTTTGGTCCTGCACTCTCTTCTGGTTTTGAATAATAGTTTTCCCACTGCTTTCAATAAGTTTGTTGATGTGCAGAGTGTAGAATGTAAATTCATTTATTAAGATAAATGCAAGACTCTCAGCTAAATACTCGGCAAATGTGCACACTAAATGTACACTCCCCGTTTTTTACATTACTCATATCATGAATACCAAACAAATCCAGTACATCGATACCATGCGTTTTAGCAAACATTTCTTCGGTTATACCATTTTCGTATAGTTCTGAATCTCGATCTAGGGAATGCATTGTCAAATCATACAGTGTCCTATATTATTTATCAAAAGATAAATTTTAGAGCGGTATTTCATTTACCTTAGACACAAGAGATGAAAGTCCAAACGCTAGAAATTTATATGGCCAAACTGTCCACGATCCTATTGCACTAGCACTTTTTCTAAATGACAATGGCAACTTCGATTGAATTTCACCATTGATAAATGGTGATTTGGTGAAAGTGCGTGAGTCAGTGGAAATATGACGCTGATTGGTGATTGTAAGAGGAACAAGTAATATTATTTCCACTAGCTCTCAGTTTTTCCACCGCCAAAGCAACAGAACTCATAATCTGCTGATTTCGTGCATGGAATATTGCCGAGGTTAGAGAGAGTGTTACATCAAGATTGGCAGGATGTTCCTTTCGTACAATGAAACTGGATGAAGTAGGCCTAAATTTTATATCCACTTTAATGTTAGGTGGTAGCCATTGGGGTATATTAAATATCTCATGATTTATTTTCCCAACTAGATGTAATTCACTAGTTGTCAAATTTGTAAGGGCATCTGTACTATCAGTATCTTTATTATATTCATATCCATGGGAAGAACCCCTCAATTCCTTGTATGACATTGGTGTCATCAACATGAACTGTATATAGTATAATTTGAGATATTGTTGCTAGTGCTCACCAGTGTTCTATTTATGTAAACACTGATTTGTCGAAATAAATTATGTAATAAAAATTTTCATAGGATATTCCATCGGCCAGTATTGGAATTGTATTATCGGATTTCTTGAATACCAAATGTAAATCTATAAATTTCAAACACAAAGCCATATATTAGTCTTCATTGGAATAGATTGGAAAGTAGATATTATCAGAGAGTGGTTGTTGTGGATAGAATTGTTCATAGTAACCAGGTTTTACACTAACATCAACATCTTCTGCATTGAATAAATTTAAAGATGAAGTGATTGAAGGATGGGAATCCTTGTGCGGTAGATATGCCATTGTTCAGTCTAGGATAAGGCTTCCTGTTTTCATATAGCAATTCTCGTCCTTGGTTTCTTCTTCTTCTTCTTGTTTTTCTTTGACAAAAGTGATGTCTTTCATTTCTGACTTGAGTACATTTACGACATTGATGGGCCACAAAGAAAGAATCTGAATGGTGTTTTAAATTGATACATATTTTATGTTCAACAGCTGGACTACAACTAACTGTAATCTATACTTGTCTAATCAATAAAACATTTCCTCTAGTCATCAGTCCTAGTGCGATGTTAAAAGAATAAAAAAACAAGAACATCAACAATTTAGAATCATATTTTCTTTCATTTTTTTTCAAAAAACATACAAAAAAAACAAATTAGCACTTTATAAAAACAACAAATATATAATACACATAATATCACAGAATTAAGGAAAGAGACAATAAAAATAAGCACTTCTATTTTATTTTATTTACAACAACAACATTGCACATAAATACATTTATGATATTCCCCCGGAGGCAGCCACTGCGGCGGCCGAAGGTTGAACCGGAAAGCGTGGGGGGCCCGCTTTGGCGGGCCTGGCCGCGCCGGGCGAGAGGTGCAAACTTTAAAATAATAATAACTGTCGTATAAACAAAAATATTAATGGAATGTATTAAGAAAAAATAAAAACCTTCATTCCACCCATCACCCATCTAGTAGTAGTAGTATTATTATTAAATTAATGTTAATTTATACAGACCGGATGTATTTTATTTACATTCAACTCGATCTAAAATACAGTAGTGTCCATGGGGAACTACCTTCACACCACCCTCACGTACATAGACTTTATCCGATATCGCCAACATGGCATTATTTTCTGCTTTAACTGTGTAGTTGTTAAATTCTAAAGGATGAATCGCTATGACTTTCCCTCTTGGTACTAAACTACTTTCCACACAGTTTATATAAAAACACATCTCGAAATTATTTTTTAGATAGTGTGAGGGTCAAATTACATCTGCTATCATTAGAAATGCTAGATTAGCTTTTAGTTTTGAGAAGCAAGGATGCATAAGGTCAAATTGCATGTGTTATCGTTAACAATGCTGGATTAGCTTTTAGTTTTGAGAAGCGAGGATACATAATGTAAAATTGTATCTGTTATACTTAGAAATGGTAGATGATTTTGAGATGCTAAGCTTTTAGTTTTGAGAAGCAAGAATGCATAAGGTCAAATTGTATCTGTAATGCTTAGACTGGGGAATATGCGGTCAACTAAATTCCCACTTGAGGAGTGGCTTCCCTCAAGAAAATTATAGCCTAGTAACAGACAAAGGATTCACACGGGATTCTGGTAAATGGACAATTCTTCCGGGCTTAATATTTTTTAACAGGCGTCTTCGGCCTGAAAAACCTCTTCCTAGCTAATTTATCTATCATGGGCTGCCTCCTCGTAGTTGCATAACATTTGTAGGCATTAATATATAATGAATGGAAGGTAATAGGCTTCAGACAGGATTTTGACTCCTGTTGATAGAAGAGCATCGCCAAGTGCTGAAAACCATGTTGTGACCAAGATGGACTCCTTACAAGATGAACATCCATTTATAGAGGTCCCAGGGACTCCTTGCTGTCCGGTTCTAAGCCGGCTTAAGCACTTCGGTGTAGACTTGAGAAGATATGTGATCCCCGTCCTGTACTGGTATCTTTGATCATTGCTTTTCCTGAGGCCAAAATAATTTCAATGATTTACAGAACATGAAAATTGGCCTGGTCTATTATTACGTTAGAATAAGATCATCGTATCGACATTTTGACTAACGAATTCAGACTATTTGAACAAAATTTATTAGGAGTTTCAGAAACTCATATCCCAGGGGCAGCAAGCATGAAATTAGGTGACATAGAAGTTGTTTATTCAGTCAGGAACGGTGTAATGCATAGACAGGGAGTAGGACGCATGATGTATAAGCAAGCTACTAAGTCTTGTTTAGGCATAGAAGTTATTTAAAATAAAATACTAATTGCTCATTTGACGACTAAAAAGTTCAGGGTGTCAGTTATAGTTGTATATGCCCCTTTAGAACCGACTGACGGAGATACTAGTGACTCAGATCAATTTACTTACAATTACGAAAGCAAATAAACAGGGTCCCAGGTGAAAATATGATGTATTTACTTGGAGATTTTAACGCCCAGGTTGCTAGAAATAGGGATTGATTGTATCCTAGCCTAGGTAAATTTGGTGTAGGAAAAGAAAACAGTAATGTATACAGACTATTGCAATTTTGTAGGTATAATAATCTAGTTATAACCAATACGGTGTTTGGTCATAAAATGCCTCATAAATTAACAAGGTATTCACTTGATGGTAAGACAGCAAACCTTATTGATTATTTTATTGTAAACCAAAGACTGGCAGGATAAATACAAAATACTAGGGTATATAGGAGTGCTGTTGTTGATGTTAAAAGTAAAGATCAACAGCTAGTAGTTTCAAGGGTTAATTTAAAGCATAAATTTCGGAAGGGTAGTTAGAGCCCGGGAAGTTACGATGTTGGTAAACTCCAGGATGAGAATTTGAGAGAAAATTCCCATGAACAGTTGAATACTAAGCTTGAGAGTTTGAAATTTGATAATGTGGAAGATGGTTGGAATAATTTTAGGAAAAAAAAATGTGAAGTTGTTGAAGGTGTCTTAGGGAAGAAAGCTAGGACTGCAGCTAAGAATATTAGTAAAAATGTTTTATGTTTAATAGAAAGGAGAAATGACTTGTACAAGAATTATCTGAGTGAAAGATCATACGAAAACAAAAGAGATTTAAAGGAAGTGGAAAGAGCATTAAAATATGAAAGAACGAAGAGTGAATTGGAGGCAATAGATATAATTGCCAAGGATCTGGAAGATGCAGCTAGACGGCATGATAGTAAAATATTGTACTAGCATATTAATAAATTGAGAGAGAGTAGCCAACTCGGACATTGCCCAGTTAAAGATAGGAATGGGGCTACAATTGGCGATAAGGAAAGAATTAAAGAGAGATGGGCAGAACATTTTGAAAATTCGCTAAAGGGAAATAGAGTTGCAGCAAAAGATATAGAGGAAAATGAAAAAGTTTGTTGTATCTTAGATGTGAAGGAAGATTTGTTTTGTTAGGAAGAATGAGTGACAGTACTAAAAGGATTAAAAAATAATTAGGCTCCAGGTATTGATAGGGTGGTAAATGAGTTTTTTAAACATAGTGGCTCTGAGGTTAGAAATAAGCTACTGAAGATTATGAAAATGATTTTTGAAAAAGAGGAAGCACCTAAACATTTTAGGAAAAACTTAATTTAGCCACTTTATAAGAAAGGTGATTAAAGTGGTTGTGGTAATTATTGAGGCATTAGTCTGGTCTCTTTAGACAGTAAATTACTTAGCAATATGATATTTTTTAGACTGAGAGATACCTTCAACCAAGTTTTAAGAGAAGAACAGTTTAGTTTTAGAAAAGGTTGAGGTTGTGTGGACCAAATTTTAACTCTTCGGTTAATACTAGAGAAGGGACTGCGTTTTCAAACACCTTTGGTCCTCCATTTTAAAGATTATGAGCAAGCTTTCAATTCTTTCGACAGAAGAGCCTTAGTAAATTTTTTATCCTTGTATGGTATGCCAGACAAATACATGAAAGTGATTAGTGCTCTCTACGAGAATAACGCTGCTGCGGTTAAGGTAGGAAATGATTTTAGCAGCTGGTTTTGCATTAAATCAGAAGTTAAGCAGGGTTGTATTCTATCCTCCTTAATATGCATTAGTATGATGGACTTTGTCTTAAGGAGCACAGGAAAGGCAATGGGAGACCACGGAATTAAATGGGGAGGGAAAAGTATCACGGACATAGATTATGCTGACAATTTAAGCATCCTAGATGAAAGTGTGAGCAAAATGAATTAACTTTAAGAGTTATTGCGAGTTCAGGGTACAAGAATAGGTTTGAAAACTAATGATAAGAAGACTTAGTCACTGAGGCTAGGAATAAGTGAAGATGAAAAGGTGACTTTGGGTAACAAAAACATTGATCAGGTGGGCAGCTTCACTTACATTGGTAGTATTATTAGTAGAGATGGTGGGAGCAGTGAAGATGTTAAAAGTATAATAGCTGAAGCTCAGGGTGTTTTTTCACAGTTAAAAAAAGTTTGGAAGAATAGGAAGATAAGTCTGTAAACCAACATTAGAATACTAGAAGCTACAGTGATGACAGCGGTCAAATATGTCTGTGAAGCACGGGCGCTTCGAAAAGTGGATGAAGATTTGCTAGAGGTTTTCCATAGAAGTTGCTTAAGGATTGATCTTGGTACCCTGCTGACTGACCGTATTTCAAACAACAGGCTGTACGAAAAATGTGGTTCAATACCGCTCTCTAGGGCTATAATGAAAGAAAGGTTGAGGTGGCTAGGACACGTTTCGCCGATGAAGGATGACAGATTGCAGAAGATTGTTCTTTTCGGCCAACCGTCTAAGGCTAAACGGAAAGCTGGTTGTCCTCGTTTGGGGTTTGAGGACATCATAAAGAAAGATATAAAGGAAATGGAAACTTTGTGGGAGGGTGTAAAAAGGGGGGTTTTGAATAGATTGGGATAGAGGTTTAGCCTGCGTGGCTGTATTTGTCTTAGGCGGCTTGGTGCTGCGGTGAGTTGTTAGTAGTAGAAGGCACACCCTTGCACACTTTTTTGATATTCCTATTGTGTGTTTTCACAGAGTACACCTTCGGACCTTGAAAAATAACATTGGATATTAAATCGCTCCCCTTCTCCGATTTTAAAATCAACAGTTGATTTGGGGCCTGATACTTCACTAACTTCAGATAAATGTAGTCATTCCAATTGGTAAAATCCATTTGAGAGCTAATGTGTTTACCATTTTCTAAATCTTCTAATAAATTTTCAGTTTTAACTTTTAACAGGAGTGAATCAGTGTCTCAATAGAAAACTTGAACTTCCCCGTTCCCTGGTCATTGCACCTTACACACATTGTAAAAGATTTACAACATGAGTTTCCTGGAGATTTATAGTATTGAACGGCCACCTGCAATAGTTATATTTAACTCAACATTTCTTTTCTTTCTATGTAATAGGACAATATTGGAGTCTATGAGAATGAGTTTTGTGAAGTTGATGTCTGCAACGATCCGGGCAGATTCTTTGGGGTTGGTTATAACGTCATGTTGACTCCAGTTTCATACGCTTTCACACATTTTACTGAAGGCTGAATTTAAAATGAGCTTATAGATTTCATTTTCAACCTTCTTTTTCGACTGTGAACGTTTACTGACAAAAGCGTCAATACACGTTTTCAAGTGAGGTTTTTGGTCAAATTGGAGGGCTCTCAGTGTCTTTTTTAACCCTGAAACCATTGGGTACCACCTATCGCAACAAAAAATTATGTAAAACCATATTATGTTTCGGATCAAGTTCGGCAATTAGTTTTTGCTTTAAAGGGGTCCAGTGCATACCCTTATCCTCGACCAAAGATAAATTTTGTGGACTCAAAGAGTCCTTGGTCACAGGTTTATTTAATCATGAGAAAACAAAATCCTTTACCAAGTCATGGATCTCCATTGTTATTTCACCGATGGAAAAAAGGATGCTTAAGGTCAAATTGCATCTGTTATCCTTAACAATGCTAGATGATTTTGGGATACTTAGCTTTTAGTTTTGAGAAGAAAGGGTGCATAAGATAAAATTGCATCTGTTATCATTAGCAATGCTAGATAAGATTTTTGTTTTGAGAAGCAAGAATGCATAAGGTGAAATAGCATCTGTTAGACTTAGCAATGCTAGATTAGCTGTTAGTTTAGAAAAACAAGGATGCACAAGGTCCAATTGCATCTGTTATCCTTAGCAATCGTAGATTAGATTTAGTTTTGAGAAGCAAGGATGCATAGGGTCAAATTGCATCTGTTATCCTTAGCAGTAATATATGATTTTAAAATACTTAGCTTTCAGTTTTGAGAAACAAGGATGCGTTAGGTCAAATTGCATTTGTCATCCTTAGCAATAATAGATTAGCTTTTAGTTTTGAGGAGCAAGGATTCAAAAAGTCAAATTGCATCTGTTATCCTTAACAATGCTAGATTAGCTTTTAGTTTTAAGAAGCAAGGATGAATTAGGTCAAATTGCATCTGTTATTTTTAGCAATCTTAGATGATTTTGAGGTACTTATCTTTTAGTTTATGATAGTGACCGTACTTTGTTCTTGATCTGTATTGAAACCAGTTTTATCTGTCCACTTGGAGATAATGATCTAAGTCTGAGTGAAATAATGGTATCTATGTCACTATATATTAATTAAATATTTAATCTATAGAATAATTAGGTTAAGTATTTAATACGATGCATTCTAGGCCACCTGCTTTCTATAATCCTCATTTTTAGTTTCCATAATTTTGTTAGCAAAGATTTTGATATATTTTACTATGACTTACTTCAGTTCTTTAGTGTGGTTGCTATAACATGTAGATTAAGTACATTAATTTCTATCATCATTTTGGATATATTCTTTCATTTTATTGTTTTGGCTAAATTGTCTTAACTTATGCTCCTGGCCTCCCCCAGGCCACTCAGCGTGTCCGCAGGTGGCAATAAGAGAAAACCCTACATATACGTAGAGTACCTACATAGGGGGCACGGACCAAGGTGGACTTTGTCCCCGGGGGTCCATAATTGAAACTGGGGCACCTTCACCCAGGGTCATAAATAGGCGGGGGAGGAAGAAGGCTCCTAAAATGTACACTCCAGAGGGCCCACTGGTATGCTCATAAGTCCCATGAGTTAAAAACCTTCTCCCAGTAATGGGTTACGTTGCATGGTGATGCAGAACACAATCGCGGGAGGATACTCTATAGGAGGACAACTGCGGTAGGGCGTAAGATCCGATTTATCGACAACGGCCTCTTCAAAGGGCTGCATCAACCCTTTCGGGGTACCTGCAAGACTGGGGACTTTTCGGTCAACTCTATTCCCACTTCAGTGGGACTAGAGTTGACTCCACTCGAGATAAATTATAGCCTTGTATACGACACAGCATTTACACGTGATTCTGATTAATGGACAATTCTTCCGGGCTTGGTATGTTTTGACGGATGTCTTCAGGCTAAAAAACCTCTTCCTAGCTAATTTATTTATCATGGGCTGCCTCCCCGTAGTAGCATAATATTTGTAGGCATAAATATATAATGAGTTGGAGGTAATAGGCTTCAGATTGTCTGTGTAGGATTTTGACTCTTGTTTATAGAAGAGAATCGCCAAGTGCTGAAAACCAGGCGTGACCAAGAGCGGCCCAGGATTGAACAAGGCTTCCATTCAGAGAGGTCCCAGGGACTTCTTGCTGTCCGGTTCTTAGCCGGCTTAAGCACTTAGGTATACACTTGAGAGAAGATACGTGATCCCCTTCCTGCACATGTATCCGGGATCATTGCTTTTCCTGAGACCAAAATAACTTCAATGATTCAAAGAACATGAAAATTGAAACATGATATTTTACGACGTTAAAAAAAAGACAATCGTATCGACATTTTGACTGACGAATTCAGACGATTCGAACAAAACTTGTCAGGAGTTTCAGAAATTTATATCCCAGGGGTAGGAGCATGAAACTAGGTGACATAGAATTTGTTTACTCAGTCAGGAAGGGTGGAGTACATAGAAAGGGAGCAGGGCTCATGATGTATAAGCAAGCTGCTAAGTCTTGTTTAGGCTGGGAAGGTATTAACAATAGAATACTAATTGCTCATTTTATGACTAAAAATTCAAGGTATCAGCTATAGTAGTATTTGCCCCTG
Source organism: Artemia sinica (assembly GCA_027921565.1). Lineage (NCBI taxonomy): Eukaryota > Metazoa > Arthropoda > Branchiopoda > Anostraca > Artemiidae > Artemia > Artemia sinica. The sequence goes on from JAPEVW010000249.1 coordinate 60,632, forward strand.
TAGAACCGACTGACAGAGATACTAGTCACTCAGATCAATTTACTTGCAGTTAAAGGATTAAATAGACAAGGTTCAAGTTATAAATATGATGTTGGAGGGCTCTATGTGTCTTTTTGACCCTGAAACCATTGGCTACCATTTATCTCAATAGCAAATGATGTACAACTATATTCTTTTTCGGATCAAGGTCGGCAATTAGTTTTTGCTTTGAAGGAGTTCAGTGCATACCCTTATCCTCGAACAAAGACAAATTATATGGACTCAAAGATTCCTTTGTCACATGTGTACTTATTTGCGAGAAAATAATATATTTCAGCGAGTCAAGGAGCTCCATCGGTATTTCACCTTCAATTTCAAAACACCATCCTTGTGGTCCATTCTCCTGATTAGTGTGAATGTCAGGGAAAATTGAAGTACAAGCATCGTCAAGGCATTTGTAATTACCCCACGGGAAACAGTAGTGAGATATTGCCGAGGGATATAGACCATACATATGTAATAAAACTGCTTCGGGCTTTATACCGTCTACAGAGTTCTGCCCAGTTGGATCATTTTTAATGACACTGTCCCCATGAAAAACATACCCTCCCCTCATTGGTCTTTCTACAAAAAAGTGGTGATCCACTTCGGTGATAAGACCAGTTTCTTCTTCAGTGATTCTTAGAATTAAATCCCTCACTAGATGAGGAGTTGAAAAAATAATTACCCAAACCGAATTTAAAACAGATTTTATCCGTTTTCTTACATACAATGTCAAAAAGAGTCAATACATCCCTTGCCAAGTACATTTTGCAATAATCCCATCAATTTTTATATCCTACCTTGGCCCAAACCCTCTTTTCAAATTCAGAGTCGGCCATGGTGCATTCACTATCAGTAAGTGAATTATAAAATACTTCAATGGTGGAAGTTCTCCTAACTTAGCCTCGAGCTGGAGTTGTAGTAATCATATGCATATATGCCCTTACACGTTAATAAATCTTACATTTAATCTTCTAGAAGGCGCTGTTTAAAGAGGGGGAAACTATCAAAATTGTCGCTTTTCTGTACATGAATCAATTGGCTGGGGGATTTGTGGGAGAAGCTATAGGAGTCTAAAAACGGATTTTATTTAAGCAAGTATTTACATTATCTATTTTTTTTTCATTTGAATTCTAAGAGCAATAGCTTCTTAGATGATTTTGGTATGATATTATATGAAAAGGAACCATCTACCCATGCGCCATCTAGGACTTCTTTCTACATACGTGCCAATGCTGGTAAAGTAAATTTCAAATAATAATTCGTATTGTGTATAAAAACCGGTATAAAGTACTGTTGACTTATGTTTACATTGCACGATTGATGGGCCACTCGGTGAAAGTTACTTCCCCCCCCCCGATGTAACTTCTTGCCGTAAATGATCATGGACGTAGTCTTTTCTTCAACCTTCCTCTTAAAACCCAACATATTCTCTTATTTTAATTGCCAATCTGTCCTCTGGTGATAGAACCGTGAGATTGCCTTATTTACTGCGATAATTAGTTTAGTCAAGGCTGTGCCCATACAGTCCTCTCCCTTCAAACTTCTCAACTACATCTAACACCCGCATGGTATTACTAGAGTCCCTTTGAGAATGGGCGTAAGACAGTGCTATTGGTTGATTTTCTTTAATACTATTTGAATTTTGTGGGTCATTCACTTCTGTGAGTTTAGGCTCACAGTCTAAGCTGATCATATCACTTTGTAATAGGGAATTCTAAAAATTTCTAAAGCTTAAAATCTCCTTGTCACCGCTAACCGTTTTCACAGACTGATATCCATGACCTTTGCAGTGTCTCATGCGATTCTTTAGGTTTAAGTCGCTACAAAATCTGGACAGACGTGTTGGACATAGTATTATACTCCATTTGTTTTACCCTCCCCCAGAACCCGACTAATATCTGTAATTGGATTAAAATATCTATCAAATTGAATCAGGTTCTGTAGGTGGCGTGTAAAGAAGCCATGCACAATGCTTCACTGATTGAATCTATGGAGCCCTCGCTGGAGATATCACCCCTTTTTTATTACTGTGCTCACCATCCTCAAATTCTGTTTCATATTATAACACCGTAACACCAATCTTTAAATGTTGGTTAGCCCGTTCAAAAATATATATTACCTTGAGTGTTAGAGGATATTTACCTTTTAAACAACGTAAATCTACTTCACTTCTCTCACATCCCCATTAGCTGCTCATTTGTCCAACTTCATCATTGAAACACTGTCTTGTAGAGGGTCTGTAGGCCACTATAATAAATGCACAAATGAAACACTGTTGCCCTGTTTTGACAAACTCGTTTTGAACAGGTTTTTTGTACATCTTTAGATCCTTTTAAACCTAGATTTTATTTTAAACTACGCCCTCCCCCTAAGCATACCTCTTTAAAAATGTGTTTTGATTTAACATATACTTACATTTAAATTTTTAAAATATAAAAAAAACTGACCAACTAACCTTCTCATTATAATTATTCAGTTTTGTGACGATACTATTTATCCATTCCGTAAATACACCCTCATAATTTTAAAATGCGGATGAAGAAATAACATTTCAGTGAGCAGAAAATGTGAATAAACTTCACCGAAATTTTCATTTAAGTAAAATATTTTGATTGCTATTGATGCCGTTATACTGTCCTGACCTCCCCAAACCCGAATTTGTCGTTCAATAAGGACTCGAATCTTTTGACATATTTATGGAAAATATTTATTGGGTCTGTTATAATATCCCCTGCTATTAGCGAAATAAATGGATCTCAATAACACAGATCTATGGCTAGTAAATGAAAACGGAGAAAAACAAAAACGAAAATTTCGTCCTTATCTAACAAGGTGTTTTCATCGTAGAGAAGGAAATACAACTAAAACTAAAAAACATACATAAAACTACATTAGACTCATCTACAAATATAATATACAATTGCTTAACATTTAACATTTGAAGGTACCTTTGTGAAATCCCCTAACAAAAGTAACTGCATTAAAAATTTTTGAATAACAAATTAACAAGGAATAAGTTATTGCAACATAATTTTATGCAGAGCTTCGGATGCTGCTATTCGCTTAGGTTTATTATTTGAACTAACCCCTTGGAAATTTTGCAATACTTAATGCAGGTACCCCGAAAGGGGTGAGGTAGCTCTTTGCAGAGGCCGTTGTCGATAAATCGGATCTTACGCCCTATCGCAGTTGTCCTCCTATAGAGTATCCTGCCGCGATGGTGTTCTGCATCACCATGCAATGTAACCCATTACTGGGAGAAGGTTTTTAACTCATGGGACTTATGAGCACACCAGTGGGCCCTTTGGAGTGTACATTTTAGGGGCCTTCTTCCTCCCCCACCTATTTATGACCCTGGGTGAAGGTGCCCCAGTTTCTATTATGGACCCCCAGGGACAAAGTCCACCTTGGTCCGTGCCCCCTATGTAGGTACTCTACGTATATGTAGGGTTTTCTCTTATTGCCACCTGCAGACACGCTGAGTGGCCTGGGGGAGGCTAGGAGCGTAAGTTAAGACCATTTAGCCAAAACAATAAAATGAAAGAATATTTCCAAAATGATGATAGAAATTAATACACTTAATCTACATGTTATAGCAACCACACTAAAGAACTGAAGTAAGTCATAGTAAAATATATCAAAATCTTTGCTAACAAAATTATGGAAACTAAAAATGAGGATTATGGAAAGCAGGTGGCCTAGAATGCATCGTATTAAATACTTAACCTAATTATTCTATAGATTAAATATTTAATTAATATATAGTGACATAGATACCATTATTTCACTCAGACTTAGATCATTATCTCCAAGTGGACAGATAAAACTGGTTTCAATACAGATCAAGAACAAAGTACGGTCACTATCATAAACTAAAAGATAAGTACCTCAGATTCATCTAAGATTGCTAAGAATAACAGATGCAATTTGACCTAATGCATACTTGCTTCTTAAAAATAAAAGCTAATCTAGCATTGCTAAGGATAACAGATGCAATTTGACTTTTTGAATCCTTGCTCCTCAAAACTAAAAGCTAATCTATTATTGCTAAGGATGACAAATGCAATTTGACCTTACGCATCCTTGTTTCTCAAAACTGAAAGCTAAGTATCTTAAAATCATATATTACTGCTAAGGATAACAGATGCAATTTGACCCTATGCATCCTTGCTTCTCAAAACTAAATCTAATCTACGATTGCTATGGATAACAGATGCAATTGGACCTTGTGCATCCTTGTTTTTCTAAACTAACAGCTAATCTAGCATTGCTAAGTCCAACAGATGCTATTTCACCTTATGCATTCTTGCTTCTCAAAACAAAAATCTTATCTAGTACTCCTAATGATAACAGATGCAATTCGATCTTATGCATCCTTTCTTCTCAAAACTAAAAGCTAAGTATCCCAAAATCATCTAGCATTGTTAAGGATAACAGATGCAATTTGACCTTAAGCATCCTTTTTTCCATCGGTGAAATACCAATGGAGCTCCATGACTTGGTAAAGGATTTTGTTTTCTCATGATCAGATAAACCTGTGACCAAGGACACTTTGAGTCCACAAAATTTGTCTTTGGTCGAGGATAAGGGTATGCACTGGACCCCTTTAAAGCAAAAACTAATTGCCGAACTTGATCCGAAACATAATATGGTTTTACATCATTTTTGTTGCGATAGGTGGTAGCCAATGGTTTCAGGGTTAAAAAAGACACTGAGAGCCCTCTAATTTGACCAAAAACCTTACTTGAAAACGTTTATTGACACTTTTGTCAGTAAACGTTCACAGTTGAAAAAGAAGGTTGAAAAAGAAATCTATAAGCTCATTTTAAATTCAGCCTTCAGTAAAATGTGTTAAAGCGTACGAAACTGGAGTCAACATGACGTTATAACCAACCCCAAAGAATCTGCCCGAATCGTTGCAGACACCAACTTCACATAACTCATTCTCATAGACTCCAATATGGTCCTATTACATAGAAAGAAAAGAAATATTGTGTTAAATAAAACTATTGCAGGTGGCCGTTCAATACTATAAATCTCCAGGAAACTCATGTTGTAAATCTTTTACAATGTGTGTAAGGTGCAATGACCAGGGAACGGGGAAGTTCAAGTGTTCTATTGAGACACTGATTCACTCTTGTTAAAAGTTAAAACTGAAAATTTGTTAGAAGATTTAGAAAATGGTAAACACATTAGCTCTCAAATGGATTTTACCAATTGGAATGACTACATTTATCTGAAGTTAGTGAAGCATCAGGCCCCAAATCAACTGTTGATTTTAAAATCGGAGAAGGGGAGCGATTTAATATCCAATGTTATTTTTCAAAGTCCGAAGGTGTACTCTGTGAAAACACACAATAGTAATATCAAAAAAGTGTGCAAGGGTGTGCCTTCTACTACTAACAACTCACCGCAGCACCAAGCCGCCTAAGACAAATACAGCCACGCAGGCTAAACCTCTATCCCAATCTATTCAAAACCCCCCTTTTTACACCCTCCCATGAAGTTCCCATTTCCTTTATATCTTTCTTTATGATGTCCTTAAACCCCAAACGATGACAACCAGCTTTCCGTTTAGCCTTAGACGGTTGGCCGAAAAGAACAATCTTCTGCAATCTGTCATCCTTCATCGGCGAAACGTGTCCTAGCCACCTCAACCTTTCTTTCATTATAGCCCTAGAGAGCGGTATTGAACCACATTTTTCGTACAGCCTATTTTTTAAAATACGGTCAGTCAGCAGGGTACCAAGATCAATCCTTAAGCAACTTCTCTGGAAAACATCTAGCAAATCTTCATCCACTTTTCGAAGCGCCCATGCTTCACAGACATATTTGACCGCTGTCATCACTGTAGCTTCTAGTATTCTAATGTTGGTTTACAGACTTATCTTCCTATTCTTCCAAACTTTTTTTAGCTGTGAAAAAACACCCTGAGCTTCAGCTATTATACTTTAAACATCTTCACTGCTCCCACCATCTCTACTAATAATACTACCAATGTAAGTGAAGCTGCCCACCTGATCAATGTTTTCGTTACCCAAAGTCACCTTTTCATCTTCACTTATTCCTAGCCTCAGTGACTAAGTCTTCTTATCATTAGTTTTCAAACCTTTTCTAGTACCCTGAACTCGCAATAACTCTTAAAGTTAATTCATTTTGCTCACACTTTCATCCAGGATGCTTAAATTGTCAGCATAATCTATGTCCATGATGCTTCTCCCTCCCCATTTAATTCCGTAGTGTCCCATTGCCTTTCCTGTGCTCCTTAAGACAAAGTCCATCATACTAATCCATATTAAGGAGGATAGAATACAACCCTGCTTAACTCCTGATTTAATGCAAAACCAGCTGCTAAAATCATTTCCTACCTTAACCGCAGCAGCGTTATTCTCGTAGAGAGCACTAATCACTTTCATGTATTTGTCTGGCATACCATACAAGGATAAAAAATTTACTAAAGCTCTTCTGTCGAAAGAATCGAAAGCTTGCTCATAATCTTTAAAACGGAGGACCAAAGGTGTTTGAAAACTCAATCCCTTCTCTAGTATTAACCGAAGAGTTAAAATTTGGTCGACACAACCTCAACCTTTTCTAAAACTAAACTGTTCTTCTCTTAAAACTTGGTTGAAGGTATCTCTCAGTCTAAAAAGTATCATATTGCTAAGTAATTTACTGTCTAAAGAGACCAGACTAATGCCTCAATAATTAACACAACCACTTTAATCACCTTTCTTATAAAGTGGCTAAATTAAGTTTTTCCTTAAAATCTTTAGGTGCTTCCCCTTTTTCAAAAATCATATTCATAATCTTCAGTAGCTTATTTCTAACCTCAGAGCCACCATGTTTAAGAAACTCATTTACCACCCTATCAATACCTAGAGCCTAATTATTTTTTAATCCTTTTAGTACTGTCACTAATTCCTCCTAACAAAACAAATCTTCCTTCACATCTAAGGTACAACAAACTTTTTCATTTTCCTCTATATCTTTTGCTGCAACTCTATTTCCCTTTAGCAAATTCTCAAAATTTTCTGCCCATCTCTCTTTAATTCTTTCCTTATCGCCAATTGTAGCCCCATTCCTATCTTTAACGGGGCAATGTCCGAGTTGGCTACTCTCTCTCAATTTATTAATATGCTAGTACAATATTTTACTATCATGCCGTCTAGCACCATCTTCCAGATCCTCGGCAATTATATCTATTGCCTCCAATTCATTCTTCGTTATTTCATATTTTAATGCTTTTTCCACTTTCTTTAAATTTCTTTTGTTTTCATATTATCTTTCACTCAGATAATTCTTGTACAAGTCATTTCTCCTTTCTATTAAACATAAAATTTTTTCACTAATATTCTTAGCTGCAGTCCTAGCTTTCTTCCCTAAGACACCTTCAACAACTTCACAATATTTTTTCCTAAAATTATTCCAACCATCTTCCACATTATCAAATTTCAAACTCTCAAGTTTAGTATTCAACTGTTCATGGGAATTTTCTCTCAAAGTCTCATCCTGCAGTTTACCAACATCGTAACTTCTCGGGCTGTAATTACCCTTCCGAAATTTATGCTTTAAATTAACCCTTGAAACTACTAGCTGTTGATCTTTACTTTTAACATCAATAACAGCACTCCTATATACCCTAGTATTTTGTATTTATCCTGGCAGTCTTTGGTTTACAATAACATAATCAATAAGGTTTGCTGTCTTACCATCAAGTGAATACCTTGTTAATTTATGAGGCATTTTAAGACCAAACACCGTATTGGTTATAACTAGATTATTATACCTACAAAATTGCAATAGTCTGTATATATTACTGTTTTCTTTTCCTATACCAAATTTACCTAGGCTAGGATACAATCAATCCCTATTTCTACTGCCTGGGCGTTAAAATCTCCAAGTAAATACATCATATTTTCACCTGGGACCCTGTTTATTTGCTTTTGTAATTGTAAGTAAATTGATCTGAGTCACTAGTGTCTCCGTCAGTCGGTTCTAAAGGGGCATATACAACTATAACTGATACCCTGAACTTTTTAGTCGTCAAATGAGCAATTAGTATTCTATTTTAAATAACTTCTATGCCTAAACAAGACTTAGCAGTTTGCTTATACATCATGCGTCCTACTCCCTGTCTATGCATTACACCATTCCTGACTGAATAAACAAATTCTATGTCACCTAATTTCATGCTTGCTACCCCTGGGATATGAGTTTCTGAAACTCCTAATGAGTTTTGTTCAAATAGTCTGAATTCGTTAGTCAAAATGTCGATACGATGATCTTATTCTAACGTAATAATATACCAGCCCAATTTTCATGTTCTGTAAATCATTGAAATTATTTTTGCCTCAGGAAAAGCAATGATCAAAGATACCAGTACAGGATGGGGATCACATATCTTCTCAAGTCTAACCGAAGTGCTTAAGCCGGCTTAGAACCAGACAGTAAGGAGTCCCTGGGACCTCTATAAATGGATGTCCATCTTGTAAGGAGTCCATCTTGGTCACAACATGGTTTTCAGCACTTGGCGATGCTCTTCTATCAACAGGAGTCAAAATCCTGTACATACAATCTGAAGCCTATTACCTTCCACTCATTATATATTCATGCCTACAAATGTTATGCAACTACGAGGAGGCAGCCCATGATAGATAAATTAGCTAGGAAGAGGTTTTTCAGGCCGAAGACGCCTGTAAAAACATATTAAGCCCATAAGAATTGTCCATTTACCAGAATCCCGTGTGAATCCTTTGTCTGTTACTAGGCTATAATTTTCTTGAGGGAAGCCACTCCTCAAGTGGGAATAGAGTTGACCGCATATTCCCCAGTCTAAACATTACAGATACAATTTGACCTTATGCATTCTTGCTTCTCAAAACTAAAAGCTTAGCATCTCAATATCATCTACCATTTCTAAGGATAACAGATACAATTTTACAATATGTATCCTCGCTTCTCAAAACTAAAGGCTAATCCAGCATTGTTAAGGATAACACATGCAATTTGACCTTATGCATCCTTGCTTCTCAAAACTAAAAGCTAATCTAGCATTTCTAATGATAACAGATGTAACTTGACCCTCATACTATCTAAAAAATAATTTCGAGATGTGTTTTTATATAAACTGTGTGGAAAGTAGTTTAGTACCAAGAGGGAAAGTCATAGCGATTCATCCTTTAGAATTTAACAACTACACAGTTAAAGCAGAAAATAATGCCATGTTGGCCATATCGGATAAAGTCTAGGTACGTGAGGGTGGTGTGAAGGTAGTTCCCCATGGACACTACTGTATTTCAGATCGAGTTGAATGTAAATAAAATACATCCGGTCTGTATAAATTAACATTAATTTAATAATAATACTACTACTAATAGATGGGTGATGGGTGGAATGAAGGTTTTTCGTTTTTCTTAATACATTCTATTAATATTTTTGTTTATACGACAGTTATTATTATTTTAAATTTTGCGCCTCTCGCCCGGCCCGGCCAGGCCCGCCACAGCGGGCCCCCCCACGCTTTCCGGTTCGACCTTCGGCCGCCGCAGTGGCTGCCTCCGGGGGAATATCATAAATGTATTTATGTGCAATGTTGTTGTTGTAAATAAAATAAAATAGAAGTGCTTATTTTTATTGTCTCTTTCCTTAATTCTGTGATATTATGTGTATTATATATTTGTTGTTTTTATAAAGTGCTAATTTGTTTTTTGGTATGTTATTTGAAAAAAAATGAAAAAAATATGATTCTAAATTGTTGATGTTCTTGTTTTTTATTCTTTTAACATCGCACTAGGACTGATGACTAGAGGAAATGTTTTATTGATTAGACAAGTATAGATTACAGTTAGTTGTAGTCCAGCTGTTGAACATAAAATATGTATCAATTTAAAACACCATTCAGATTCTTTCTTTGTGGCCCATCAATGTCAGGAAAACGACACTTTTAACTAAAATAATTATAAGTTGTAATAAAATGCTTATGGAAAAGCTGACAAAAATTTACTATTGCTATAGTGTTTGGCAAGAGTCACATGAACAAATACAAGAGTCACATGAACAAATACAAAAGTCACAAATACAATCTACAACAGATACTATACCGATACAATTTATACGGCGATTTGATGTTTTCAATATTATTGAGCCAAACTCTCGGCTGAGTATTGAGGATTTATCTTAATCCAATGAACAATGGTCTCAGGAAATGCTACAACTGTTTACTGTTTGCTCAAATCATGAACAGATTTCCATAACCCTAGTTCTACTCAATCTCTTTCATCAGAGCAAGTGCGTGAGAGCACTTGCTTTGAACTTTACCTGCTATATTATTTACAGAGTTGTTCGTGATTCAGGTTCTCTAATAACTCTCAATAAACAAATATATCCCGGTGGTCCAAAATTTCTACTTTCATTCTAAAGTCAGCCAACAAATAAACCCTATGGTTACATTCTGTTGGATCTTAATTAGAATAAACCCGGGGAATTGCGTGTAATCAAAGCTATTTTTGACAAAAAAATTACAGTACATCTTCCGCTGAACAGTAAAAATACTATTAGTTACAATCATGACACTGAAGTAATTACATGAAAAAAGACGCTTATTTTCCGTTCTAAGCACTTCGAAACTACCACTTAGGTAAGCCATACTCAAACATGGCATTGACGAAGAATTAAATAATCTAATATCACTTTGTTTTAATTTAACCGAGGGAAATTTAAAAATGCCAGAACGTGTTAGACAACAGGCAAAGCAACATCGTACCATTGTACGTGCCTTGAATTGCAAAAACAAAGGAAAGGATACACTCTTTACAAGTTACACTCTATTTCGAAATCATAAAATTCGTGGCAATCATTATCGACAAACTAAAGCCTTTTTCCCACTGCATATAATGCAAGCAGATCTTTTAACTCTAGATGATATTCAAAGACATCACAATACACCCTAAAAATATATTCTACTTGCAATCAGTTTCTTTAATCGCTATGCATATGCTATTTTATTGCTGACGAAGAGAGGTGTTGAAGTTGCTCAGGCTATGGAAATTATTCTTGAACAAGATAGTTATAGAACAATTCAAAGTGATCGTGGTGGTGAATTTGTTAATCCACATTTGGAAATGTATTATTGAAATATATTACAATGCTCTACCATAGTCATAGTTCCATAAAGGCTTAATTGGCCAAACGATTGATAAAAACTTTTCGACTTTTAATATCGAGATATTGTACATTCAACAAAACTTGCTTCTTTTACTCATTATTTAGAAAAAATCATGCAAATTTAAATCAACGAATCAATCGATCTCTGTCCACCGTCATCCTCGGGAAATTCATCACAGTGAAAATAAATTTGACAATTTTCTTAAACAATATTCTAGTGAAAAGGTTGTGAAGAATGGGGAATTGCTTATGATTTACTGAACTGTTTAGAGTGTCAAAAAACATAGACACTAAACCCATAACATATCGTCTATGAGACACCAAAGATGATGAGACTCTAGGAGGCTTTCATAATTATCAATTTAAAAAAGTTAAAAATAATAGTGGAATCTATCAAGTAGAAAAGATGTTAAAGAGACGTACTCGTAGGGGCAAGAGACAGTTCCTTGTTCATTGCTAGGATATAACTCTGATTTTTTATTCTTGGGTAGCAGTTGAAGACATTGACAATGCCCAATGATTTCTATGTGACATTCATGTCCAATGTATCTGATCTACTCTAAAATAATTTGAATAAAACAAGTGATCTTTGGACAAAACTTTCTCCCACCATTAAATTCTATGTCGAGGATGAAGTTGCTCTTGTCGACTTTATTCTCAAAAATACATATGATATGCTGAAAAAGATCACATATAAGAAACAGTTCGTGGTAACAAACTTTAAGTAAGGAGTGACCCGGCTCAATGGTAACCGAAGCTCTAGAAAAAGAGATTTTGCATCAAAAGAATTATATTTAATGCTGATTTCAAATATATAAGTTCCATCAAGTTTAAAACTACCCATCAGAAGTTAAGCGCCTGAGAATATTTGGCTGATTTTTGAAAAAAAGGGGAAAGACCACCTAAAAGCTATAGAATCTTAATAAAAATCACGCCATCATATCCAGCGTATCAGAGAACCCTACTGTAGAGGTTTCAAACTCCTGTCTACAAAAATGTGGACTTTGTGTTATTTGCCAGAAGAAAGATCACGTATGCGTTTTTATTTGTTTTTTTCTCAGGGGTGATCGTATCGACCCAGTAGTCCTGGAATATCGTGGGAGGGCTCATTTGAATGGAAATGAAAATGTCTAGCGCCCTTTTTAAGTGACCAAAAAATGAAGGGAAACTAGACCCCCTCCCATGCTCATTTTTTTTTCCAAAGTCAGCCGATCAAAAATTTGAGATAGCCATTGTGTTCAGCATGGTCGAAAATATGATAATTATGTCTTTTAGGATGACTTAATCCCCCGAAGTCCCCGGGGGAGGGCTGAAAGTTATGGACTTTACCCAATGTTAATATAGTATTGGTTATTGGGAAGTATACAGACGTTTTCAGAGGGTATTTTTCTTTTAGTGGTGAGGGGGATGGTTCGGTGGCTATGTGGGAGGATCATTCCATGACAGAGGTTTTCATGGAGGAAGGAACATTGCTATGAAGGGGGCGGCAGGCTTCCCAGCATTATTTAAAAAAAGATAAGAAATTAAATATAAAATTAACAAGTTTTTCAACTGAAAGTGAGGAGCAACATCAAAACTTAAAATGAACAGAAAGTATTACATACATGATTGGGCTCATCCTCTAGTCAATACCTTGCTCTTTAACCCAAAGATTTTCTAGTACTTTCATAAGAGTTATTTATTCTTAATAACAGCTTATGTGATTAAGGGGTCATTTTTAAAGAATTGGAACAAAATTGGAACTTTAGCTTAAAGAGAAAGGTATTGACTAGAGTGCGAACCCCTAATATACGTATTAAAAATATATGAATACAGAATTTCGTTACGTAAGATAATTCGTAAGTTACGTGTAGCCTATTTATTAGTAATAAAAACGTTCGTAAATAAAATTAAGCAAGTTTCGAGAAAGTCATTTAACCAAATAAAAGTAAAATTAATACGCAAATTTAGTTTTAATTATTCATCTACGGTGAGCCAAAATCAAAACCTGCATTAATTCAAAAATGTTAAAAAATTAGATTAAAAAAGCAAGTTTTTTAACTGAAAGTAAGGAACGACGTTAAAACTTAAAAAAAAACAGAAAATATTCCGTAAATGAAAAGGGCTGTCCCATCCTCAACGCCTCGCACTTTACGCTAACATTTGACTTTCTCACAACTCTATTTTTTTCAACAATACAAAACTTTCGCGTTAAGAGCGAGGCATTGAGGAGTGGACAGCCCCTTTCATGTAAGGAATAATTTCAGTTCGTTTTAAGTTTTAACGTTGTTCTTTACTTTTAGTAAGGAACAACGGAAAAAAGTTTTTTTTTTATTTATTGGTATAAAAATCAGACTTTGTGACTGGTCACTCGTTAGCGATTAGCATATAATTGAAAAGATCAATTCATTTGAATATTTATTTGTCATATTACCATACGAGGAACTTAGTTGTATTAATGATTTGTGTCTTACTATCAGTAAAAGAATTTGCACTCGTAAAAAAGGAGCAATTCAAGTCAACTATTCAAAGAAAGAGGGCAAGATCTACATTAGCTCACCCATTGCCAATGAAAAATTTATTCTCAACGATAATCTAAGAGATGGTTTTGGTTTTAAACACAATATAATCAATGATAAAAGTGCTGGAAGCAGCAGTGTCATTTTCACTGACTATCCGTCTGCCTTCTCCTCGGACACTTGTATATTTCTTTACGCTTCACTCGTTGAAACATACAGAGTTGGCAACATCAATTTTCCCCTCCTGCGATTTCTTCAACAGAAAACCAGTCAAGATTATAGTCATCATACAATATAAAGCATCTTCATTGTATCCCTGTAAACACATTCTATTTGGAACTCTGTCAGTTAAAACTATGGCTGTAGAACTCATCAGTCTCTACTCAAGTCAGAAATGAAAGACATCACTTTTGTCAAAGAAAAACAAGAAGAAGAAGAAGAAACCAAGGACGAGAATTGCTATATGAAAACAGGAAGCCTTATCCTAGACTGAACAATGGCATATCTACCGCACAAGGATTTCCATCCTTCAATCACTTCATCTTTAAATCTATTCAATGCAGAAGATGTTGATGTTAGTGTAAAACCTGGTTACTATAAACAATTTTATCCACAACAACCAATCTCTGATAATATCTACTTTCCAATCTATTCCAATGAAGACTAATATATGGCTATGTGTTTGAAATTTATAGATTTACATTTGGTATTCAAGAAATCCGATAATACAATGCCAATTCTGGCCGAAGGAACATCCTATGAAAATTTTTATTACATAATTTATTTCGACAAATCAGTGTCTACATAAATAGAACACTGGTGAGCACTAGCAACAATATCTCAAATTATACTATATACAGTTCATGTTGATGACACCAAAGTCATACAAGGAATTGAGGGGTTATTCCCATGGATATGAATATAATAAAGATACTGATAGTACAGATGCCCTTACAAATTTGACAACTAGTGAATTACATCTAGTTGGGAAAATAAATCATAAGATATTTAATATACCCCAATGACTACCACCTAACATTAAAGTGGATATAAAATTTAGGCCTACTTCATCCAATTTCACTGTACGAAAGGAACATCCTGCCAATCTTGATGTAACACTCTCTCTACCCTCGGCAATATTCCATGCACGAAATCAGCAGATTATGAGTTCTGTTGCTTTGGCGGTGGAAAACCTGAGAGCTAGTGGAAATAATATTACTTGTTCCTCATACAATCACCAATCAGCGTCATATTTCCACTGACTCACGCACTTTCCCCAAATCACCATTTATCAATGGTGAAATTCAATCAAAGTTGGCATTGTCATTTAGAAAAAGTGCTAGTGCAATAGGATCGTGGACAGTTTGGCCATATAAATTTCTAGCTTTTGGACTTTCATCTCTTGTGTCTAAGGTAAATGGAATACCGCTCTAAAATTTTTCTTTTGATAAATCCTATAGGACACTGTATGATTTGACAATGCATTCCCTAGATCGAGATTCAGAACTATATGAAAATGGTATAACCGAAGAAATTTTTGCTAAGACGCATGGTATCGTTGTACTGGATTTGTTTGGTATTCATGATATGAGTAATGTAAAAGACGGGGAGTGTACATTTAGTGTGCACATTTGCCGAGTATTTAGCTGAGACTCTTGCATTAATCTTATTAAATGAATTTACATTCTACACTCCGCACATCAACAAATTTATTCAAAGCAGTGGGAAAACTATTATTCAAAACCAGAAGAGAGTGCAGGACCGATCAAAATCTATGGTTTTTATGCACTACTATATTTCGTTTTCAGATGTCGTGGTATATAACCAGTTTTTCAATATTTATGTAGACAATCCTTGCCTAAATGACTTTATGGTGGGAAATTTATCTCATACCTGTATAATATTGATTTTAGTGCCCTACGAATAAAACTTTAAAAATGTATGTAAATTTATTTATTAATATAAAATAATGTATATACACAACAATGAATTTTTTCTCCTCTTTAGATTCCTTCTTCTAGTGTTTATAGGCAAGTGCCAAGAACAACTAATGATGATAGAGCATTTCAATTCACTATGCAGTGGTCTTGGTTGGCTGCAAAGTCAGGGCCACATTTTCTACAGTACAATGTAGCTTCACTCTTATTGTATTTCTTTGTATAGTCAATGATACTATTTTCATTCATATTGTAAAATTCACGTATTTGAAATTGCCTATTTGAAGTAATATCACATACAGTATTTTCAAATGGTAAATCACATTCTGTAACAGCTAAGCGAAAATCAATATGTTTATAGTCATAATCGTCAGTGTCTTCAAAACGACGATGTATAAACGAAATTGTCTTGTTACCCCAACAGTTGAATCGTAGACCTGATTCTTCCTACCAAAATAGTTTAAAACCACGACGATACCGGTCTCATAGAAATAAACAAAAATCTCGTTTAGGGTTCCTTCCTATCATACCAGGATAGGTATTATCCCACTGATCATATTTATCATAGTGACAATAGGAGCTAACAACAAAAGTACGAAGAACAATAGGGAAATCTTTTTGCAAGACAGTGGAGATAATTTGAATGAATATTTCGGCCCTATGTCCAAGGGCCGTCCTCAGCAAAACAAAAATATATGAAAGAAAAAAGACTCACAACAACATGCAACCAATAAAACCAAAAATTAAATTTTTTTCAAAGCAGTCCTAGCATCCTTACTTCAGCGAAGTTCAACCAGGAAAAGATTAAAAGTAAGGTAAAACAAGGGGACTCAATGAGATGAAAGAAAAATAATTTAAAAAAACGTTCTTATTGCTAATCCAGCTATTTTGGAAGCTAACCTCAAAAGTCTTTTTGTGACCGGTTCTGTGTTAATATCTATCGGTTTTTTAAAATAATTTGTAAGATCATTTTTAATTAAATTTGTGTATAGAGCATTTAGTGTACATTCCCCCGAGTCCCTATTTAAGGAAATATTATTATTAATCTTAATTCTGATTTCAATTGATTCTCGGACTCCCTGCTTTATGCCTAGGTCATTGCTAATAAGGGCAGATTCATCAAAAAGTATATTGTGGCTAGGATTTTCAAAAATACGGCTGCCTAATGTAGAATCAGATTTAATAGGAAAATAGGAAAATCTTTTAGCTCATCATCAAAGGTTCAAGGCCTATAGGAGTATATTTAATTCTCTGTGTCGGAAGGCTAAGTCTCAGTATTATCATAGGAAATTTTCTGAATGTGGAAAGGATGTTAGGCAGACATGGTATTTAATTAATTCGGTTCTTAGACCTACTCCCCCTCTGCCTTCAGTTCCAAAAACGCTGATAGTCGATGGCGAAACCGTCCAAGGAGAAGAAAATGTTCAGCTAGAGCTTACCTCTTACTTTGCTAATATAGAAAAGACAACTGCTTCCTCTGCAAGCTCTGCAACTTCTCGTTGTGATTTCAGAGCCGATCTTGGACCTTCATGTTAAAGTCAATTGTTTTGAACTCTGTTTCTGAGTTTGAGGTAGTTCGTATCATGAATACTCTTAAAGGATCATCGTGTTCAGGACCAGACAGAATTCCTACAAGGGTTATCCGTGCCATTCTGCCAGCTATTCTGTCACCATTGGCTAAGCTTGTCAATCTGTCTTTCGCGATTGGAATTTTCCCTGAATTTATCAAGCGAGCTAAAGTTATAGTACTATATGAAGCTGGTTTTTGGAGTGATCCTGTTAATTATAGGCGGATTTCTCTCCTATCTTATTTCAGCAAAATTTTTGAGACGGCCATGCTATCCAGGCTTCTTAGTTTTCTGGATACAAAAGAATTTTTGCATGATTTCCAGTTTAGATTCCGAGCGAATCACTCAACAGACCATGCTTGCACAGCTCTCTTGAATTTCATTCATTTAGCTTTTAGTTTCGAGAAGCAAGAATGCATATGGTCAAATTGTATCTGTTATTTTTGCAATGTTAGATGATTATGAGGTACTTAGCTTTTAGTTTGAGAAAAAAAGATGCAAAAGTTGAAAGTGCTTCTGTTATCCTTAGCAATGTTGGACTATTTTGAGGTACTTAGCCTGTAGTTCGAGAATCAAGGATGCATATGGTCAAATTGCATCTGTTATCCTTAGCAATGTTAGATGATTCCCAGGCACTTAGCTTTTAGTCTGAGGAGCAAGGATGCAGATGGTCAAATTGCATCTGTTATCCTTAGTAATGTTAAATGATTTTGAGGTACTTAGCTTTTAGTTTGAGAAGCAAGGATGCATATGGCTAAAATGCCTCTTTTATCCTTAGAAATTTTAGATCATTTTGAGGTACTTAGCTTTTAGTTTGAAAAGCAATGATGCATATGGTCAAATTGTATCTGTTATATTTTGCAATGTTAGATGATTTTGAGGTACTTAGCTTTTAGTTTGAGAAAAAAAATATGCAAAAGTTCAAATTGCATCTGTTATTCTTAGCAATGTTAAATAATTCACATGTACTTAGCTTTTAGTTTTCGAATCAAGGATGCATATGGTCAAATTGCATCTTTTATCCTTAGAAATATTAGATAATTTTGATGTACTTATCTTTTAGATTGAAAAGCAATGATACATATGGTTAAATTGCATCTGTTATCCTTAGCAATGTTAGATTATTCTGAGGTACTTAGCTTTTAATTTGAGAAGCAGGGATGCATAGGGTCAAATTGTATCTGTTATCCTTAGCAATAATATATTAGTTTGAGGTACTTACCTTTTAATTAGAGAAGAAAGGATACATATGGTCAAATTGCATCTGTTATCCATAATAATGTTAGATTATTTTGAGGTACTTAGCTTTTAATTTGAGAAGCAAGGATGCATATGGTCAAATTGCATCTGTTATTCTTAGCAAAAACAGAAGATTTTGAGGTACTTAACTTTTAGTTTGAGAACCTAGGATGCATATGGTCAAATTGCAACTTTTATCCTTAGCAATTTTAGATTATTTTAAGGTACTTAGCTTTTGATTTGAGAAGAATGAATGCATGTGGTTAAATTGCATCTGTTATCTTTAGCAATGTTAGATGATTGGAGGTACTTAGCTTTTAGTTTGAGAAGCAAGGATCCATATAGTCAAACTGCATCTGTTATCTTTAGCGATGCTACATGATTTTGAAGAACTTAGATTTTAGTTTGAGAAGCAAGGATTCATATGGTCAAATTGCTTCTGTTATCTTTAGCAATATTAGATGATTTTGAGTTACTTAGCTTTTTAGGAACATAGCTTGAGAAGCAAGGAGTCATATGGTAAAATTGCATCCGTTATACTTAGCAATGTTAGATCTTTATAGGTACTTAGCTTTTAATTTGAGAAGAAAGGATATATATGGTCAAATTGTATCTGTTATCCTTAGCAATGTTAGATGATTTTGACGTAATTAGCTTTTAATTTGAGAAGCAAGAGTGCATATGGTCAAATTGCATCTGTTATCCTTAAAAAAGTTAGACGATTTTGAGGTCTTTATATTTTAGTTTGAAAAGCAAGGATGTATTTGGTCAAATTTCATCTGTTATCCTTAGCAATGTTAGATTTTTTTTAGGTACTTAGCTTTTAATCTGAGAAGCAAGGAGTCATATGGTCAAATTGCATCTGTTATCCTTAGCAATGCTACATGATTTTGAAGTACTTAGATTTTAGTTTGAGAAGCAAGGATGCATATGGTCAAATTACATCTGTTATCCATGGCAATGATAGTTGATTTTGAGGTAGTTAGCTTTTATTTTGAGAAACAAGGGGGCATAAGATCAAATTGTATCTTTTATCTTTAGCAATGATTGATGGTTTTGAGGTACTTAGCTCTTAGTTTCGAGAAGCAGGGATGCATGTGGTCAAATTGTATCTGTTATATTTGCAATTTTAGATGATTTTGAGGTACTTCGCTTTTAGTTTGAGAAAAAAAGATGCAAAAGTTCAAAGTGCATCTGTTATCCTTAAAAGTGTTAAATGATTTGTAGGTACTTAGCCTGTAGTTAGGCAATCAAGGATGCATATGGTGAAATTGCTTCTGTTATCGTTAGCAATGTTAGACGATTTTGAGGTACTTAGCTTTTATTTAGAGAAGCAAGGATGCACATGGTCTAATTACAATTGTTTTCCTTAGAAAAGTTTGATGATTTTGAATTGCTTAGCTTTTAGTTTGAGAACCAAGGATGTATATGGTCAAATTACATCTGTTATCTTTAGCAATGTTAAATTTTTCTTAGGTACTTAGCTTTTAATTTGAGAAGCAAGGATACCTTTGGTTAAATTGCATCTGTTATCCCTAGCAATGTTACATTATTTCGAGGTACTTAGCTTTTATTTTGAGAAGCAAGGACTCATATGGTCAAATTGCATCTGTTATCTTTAGCAATGTTAGAAGATTTTGAGGTACATAGCTTTTAGTTTGAAAAGCAAGGATGCATATGGTCAAATTACATCTGTTATCTTTAGCAACTTTAGATGATTTTTAGGTATCTAGCTCTTAGTTTGAGAAGCAAGGATCCATATGGTCAAATAGAATCTGTTATCTTTAGCAATGCTAGATGATTTTGACTTACTTAGCATTTGTTTGAGAAGCAAGGATGTATATGGTCAAATTGAATCTATTATCCATAGCAATGTTAGATTATATGAGGTACTTAGCTTTTATTTTGAGAAGCAAGGACTCATATCGTCAAATTGCATCTGTTATCTTTGGCAATATTAGAAGATTTTGTGGTACTTACTTTTAGTTTGAGAAGCAAGGAAGCATATTTTCAAATTACATCTGTTTTCTGTAGCAATGCTACATGATTTTGAGGAATTTAGCTTTTAGTTTGAAAAGCAAGGATGCATATGGTCAAAGTGCATGTGTTATCTTTAGCAATGCTAGATGATTTTCAGTTACTTAGCTTTTTGTTTGAGAAGCAAGGATGCATATTTTCAAATTGCATCTGTTATCTTTAGCAATGTTAGATGATTTTGAGGTACTTATCTTTTAGTTTGAGAAGCAAGGATGCATATGGTCAAATTGCATCTGTTATCCCTTAGCAATGTTAGATGTTTTGAGGTTCATAGAGTTTAGTTTGAGAAGAAAGGATGTATATGGTCAAATTACATCTGTTTTCTTAGCAATGTTACATTCTTTTGTGGTACTTAGCTTTTAATTTGAGAAGCAAGGATGCATATAGTCAAATTGCATCTTTTATCCTTAGCAAAGTTAGATGATTTTGAGATACTTAGCCTTTAGTTTCAAGAAGCATGGATTAATTGGGTCAATTTGTATCTGATATCTATAACAATTTGAGGTACTTAGCTATTAGTTTGAGAAGCAAGGTTGCATACGGTTAAATTGCATCTGCTATCTTTAGCAGTGTTAGATGATTTCAAGATGCTTAGCTTTAAGTTTGGAGAAGCAAGGATCCATTTGGTCAAATTGCATCTGTTATCCATAACAATGTTAGATTGTTTTGAGGTATTTAGCTTTTAATTTAGCTGTAGGTATTTAGATTTTATTTTGTTTTTTTTAGATACTTAGCTTTTAATTTGAGTAGAAAGTATGCATATGGTCAGATTGCATCTGTTATCTTTAGCAATATTAGATGATTTTGAGGTACTTGGCTTTTTGTTTGAGAAAAAAAGATGCAAAAAGTCCAAATTGCATCTGTTATCCTTAAAAGTGTTAAAGTGTTGGAGTGCTCCAAAAAAGTGCTCCAAAGTGTTGGAGTTACTTAGCTTGTAGTTAGGAAATCAAGGATGCATATGGTCAAATTTCTTCTGTTATCCTTAGCAATGATAGACGATTTTGAGGTACTTAGCTTTTAGTTAGAGAAGCAAGGATGCACTCGGTCAAATTGCATCTGTTATCCTTAGCAATGTTAGATTATTTTGAGGAACTTAGCTTTTAATTTGTGAATAAAGGATGCATTTGGTCAAATTGCAGGTGGTATCCTTAGCAATGTTAGATGTTTCGAGGTACTCCACTATTAGTTTGAGTAGTAAGAATACATGAGGTCAAAAAACATCTGTTATCCTTAGCAATGTTGGATGATTTTGAGGTACTTAGCTTTTAGTTTCCAGAAGCAAGGATGCAATTGGTCAAACTGCATCTGTTATCGATAACAATTTTCGATGATTTGGAGGTACTTAGCTTTTGTTTTTTAAGAATTAAGGTTGCATATGTTCAAATTATATCTATTATCCTTAGCAATGTTAGATGATTTTGAGGTGCTTTGCTTTTAGTTTCGAGAAGCAAGGATGGATTTGGTCAAATTGCACATGCTATCCATAACAATGTTATATTATTCTTAGGAACTTGTTCCTAAGCTATATTATTCTTAGGAACTTGTTCCTTAGCTTGTTTTTGAGAAGCAAGGAGTCATATGGTCAAATTGCATCTGTTATCCTTAGCAATGTTAGATTTTTTTAGGTACTTAGCTTTTAATTTGAGAAGAAAGGATACATATGGTCAAATTGCATCTGTTGTCCTTAGCAATTTTAGATGATTTTGACGTACCTATCTTTTAATTTGAGAAGCAAGGATGAATATGGTCAAATTGCATCTGTTATCCATGGCAATGTTAGTTGATTTTGAGGTTGTTAGCTTTTATTTTGAGAAACAAGGCGGCATAAGATCAGATTGTATCTTTTATCCTTAGCAATGGTTTTTAGATACTTAGCTTTTAGTTTCGAGAAGCAAGGATGCATTTCGTAGACTATATAACAATTATATATAACTATATAACTATATAACAATCGTAGACTATATAACTATATAACAATCGTAGACTATATAACATATAACAATTTTCGATGATTTGGAGGTACTTAGGTTTTATTTTTGAGAAGCAAGGTTACTTATGTTCAAATTATATCTGTTATCCTTAGCAATGTCAGTTAATTTTGAGGTGCTTAATTTTTGTTTTGAGAAGCAAGGATGCATTTGGTCAAATTGCATATATTATCCACAACAATGTTAGATTATTTTGATGTACTTAGCTTTTAATTTGAGAAGCATGGATGCATAGGGTCATATTCCATCTGTTATCCTTAGCAATGTTACATTATTTTTAGGTGCTTAGTTTTTAATTTGAGAAGCAAGGATGCATATAGTCAAGTTGCATCTGTTATCTCTAACAATGTTAGATGTTTTTGAGGTACTTAACTTTTAGTTTCAAGAAGCAAGGATGCAATTGGTAAACTTGCATCTGTTATCGATAACAATTTTCAATGATTTGGAGGTTCTTAGCTTTTGTTTTTTAAGAATTAAGGTTGCATATGTTCAAATTATATCTTTTATCCTTAGCAATGTTAGATGATTTTGAGGTGCTTTGCTTTTAGTTTCGAGAAGCAAGGATGGATTTGGTCAAATTGCACATGTTATCCTTAACAATGTTATATTATTTTTAGGAACTTAGCTTTTTTGAGAAGCAAGGAGTCATATGGTCAAATTGCATCTGTTATCCTTAGCAATGTTAGATTTTTTTAGGTACTTAGCTTTTAATTTGAGAAGCAAGGATGAATATGGTCAAATTGCATCTGTTATCCATGGCAATGTTAGATGATTTTGAGGTAGTTAGCTTTTAATTTGAGAAGCAAGGATGCATATGGTCAAATTGCATCTGTTATCTTTAACAAAGTTAGACGATTTTGAGGTCCTTAGATTTTAGTTTGAAAAGCAAGGATGCATTTGGTCAAATTTCATCTGTTAACCTTAGCAATGTTATATTATTTTTAGGAACTTAGCTTTTTTGAGAAGCAAGGAGTCATATGGTCAAATTGCATCTGTTATCCTTAGCAATGTTAGATTTTTTTAGGTACTTAGCTTTTAATTTGAGAAGAAAGGATACATATGGTCAAATTGCATCTGTTATCCTTAGCAATGTTAGATGATTTCGACGTAATTAGCTTTTAATTTGAGAAGCAAGGATGAATATGGTCAAATTGCATCTGTTATCCATGGCAATTTTAGTTAATTTTGAGGTAGTTAGCTTTTATTTTGAGAAACAAGGCAGCATAAGATCAAATTATATCTTTTATCCTTAGCAATGATTGATGGTTTTGATATACTTAGCTTTTAGTTTGAGAAGCAAGGATGCATATGGTCAAATTACATCTGTTATCTTTAGCAATGCTAGATGATTTTTAGGTACTTACCTCTTAGATTGAGAAGGAAGGATCCATATGGTCAAATAGCATCTGTTATCTTTAGCAATGCTACATGATTTTGAGGAACTTAGCTTTTAGTTTGAGAAGCAAGGATGCATATGGTCAAAGTGCATATGTTATCTTAAGCAATGCTAGATGATTGGTACTTAGCATTTAGTTTGAGAAGCAAGGATGCATATTGTCCAATTGCATCAGGTATCCTAAGTAATGTTAGAGAAATTTCAGGTACTTAGCTTTTAGTTTGAGAATCGAGAATGCATATGGTCAAATTGAATCTATTATCCTCAGCGATGTAAGGTGATTTTGAGTTACTTAGATTTTAGTTTGAGATGTAAGGATGCATACGGTCATATTGCATCTGTTATCCTTAGCAATTTTAGTAGTTTTGGGGTAATTACCTTTTAGTTTGAAAAACAAGGATGCATAAGGTCAAATTGCATCTGCTATCCTTAGTAATGTTAGATGATTTTAATTTACTTAGCTTTTAGTTTCCAGAAACAAGGATACAGTTTGGTCAAACTGTATCTGTTATCATTATTAATATTCGATGATGTAGATGTGTTTAGCTTTTAGTTTTGAGAAGCAAGGATGCTTTTGGTCAAATTGCATCTGTTATACATAACAATGTTCGCAAATTTAAAGTTACTTAGCATTTAGTTTTGAGAAGCCAGGATACATGTGGTCGAATTACATCTGTTATCCTTGGCAAAGTTAGATGATGTTGAGGTGCTTAGCTTTTATTTTTGAGAAGCAAGGATGCATTTGGTCAAATTATATCTTTTATCCTTAGCAATTTTAGATTATTTTGAGGTACTTAGCTTTTAATTTGAGAAGCAAGGATGCATATGGTAAAATTGCATCTGTTATCCTTAGCAATGTTAGATGATTTTGAGGTTCTTAACTCTTAGTTTGAGAATAAGGATGCATATGTTCAAATTGCATCTGATATCCTTGGCAATGCTAGAGGATTTTGAGGTACTTAGCTTTTATTTTCAAGAAGCGAGGATGCATTTGGTCGAATCACATCTGTTATTCATAACAATGTTCGATGATTTAGATATGCTTAGCTTTGAGTTTTGAGAAGCAAGGATGCATATGGTGAAATTACATATGTTATCCTTAGCAATACTAGATGATTTTAAGGTACTTAACTTTTAGTTTCAAGAAGAAAGGATGCATATGATTAAATTGTACCTGTTATCCTTAGTAATGTTAGATTATTTTGAGGTACTTAGCTTTTAATTTGAGGATAAAGGATGCATATGGTAAAATTACATCTGTTATCTTTAGCAATTTTAGATGATTCTTAGGTACTTAGCTCTTAGTTTGAGAAGCAAGGATCCATATGGTCAAATTGCATCTGTTATCTTTAGAAATGCTAGATGATTTTGAGGAACTTAGCTTTTAGTTTGAGAAGCAAGGATGCATATGGTAAAATTGCATCTGTTATCCTTAGCAATGTTAGATGATTTTGAGGTACTTAGCATTTAGTTTGAGAAGAAAGGATGCATATGGTCAAATTGAATCTGTTATCCTTAGCAGTGTTAGATGATTTAGAGGTACTCAGCTTTTAGTTAGAGAAGCAAGGATTCATTTGGTCAAATTGCATCTGGTATCCTTAGCAATGATAGATTAACTTGAGGTACTTAGCTTTTAATTTGAGAATAAAGGATGCATATGGTCAAATTGCATCTGTTATCTTTAGCAATGTTAGATTATTTTGAGGTACTTAGCATTTAGTTTGAGAAGAACGGATACATATGGTAAAATTGCATCTGTTAACTTTAGAAATGCTAGATGATTTTGAGGAACTTAGTTTTTAGTTTTAGAAGCAAGGATGCATATGGTAAATTGCGTCTGTTATCCTTAGCAATATTAGATGATTTTGAGGTACTTATCTTTTAATTTGAAAAGCAAGGATACATATGGTCAAATTGCATCTGTTATCCTTAGCAAAGTAGCCGGTTTGAGGAACTTAGCTTTTAGTTTTGAGGAGCAATGATGCATACAGTCAAATTAAATCTATTTTTGAGAAGCAAGTTTTGAGAAGCAAGAATGCATATGGTAAATTGCGTCTGTTATCCTTAGCAATATTAGATGATTTTGAGGTACTTATCTTTTAATTTGAAAAGCAAGGATACATATGGTCAAATTGCATCTGTTATCCTTAGCAAAGTAGCCGGTTTTGAGGAACTTAGCTTTTAGTTAGAGATACAAGGATGTATATGGTCAAATTGCATCTGTTACCCTTAACAATGTTAGATTATTTTGAGATACTTAGCTTTTACTTTGAGAAGCAAGTATGCATATGGTCAAATTACATCTGTTATGTTTAAAACTGTTAGATGATTTTGAGGTACTTAGCTCTTAGTTTGAGAAGCAAGAATACATTTTGTCAAATTATATCTGTTATCCTTAAAAATTTTACATTATTTTGAGCAACTTAGTTTTTAGTTTGAGTAGCAAGGATGGAAATGGTCAAATTGCATCTTTTATCCTTAGCAATGTTAGATGATTTTGAGGTACTTATATTTTAGTTTGAGAAACAAGGATACGTAAGGTCAAATTGCATCTGTTATCCTTAGCGATGTTAGATGATTTTGAGGTACTTAGGTTTTAGTTCCAAAAAGCTAAGATCCCTGACCTATCTTTAGGTCAGGGATCCTAGGCCACTGACCTATCTTTAATTTTAGGAGAAATTAGAAATAAATTTAAAGCATATTGCTCCGGAATTAAAAACTGTCTAACTTTAACCCATATTGGAGTGTTAATAACTCGTTACAAGTGATGGATTCTTTGGCTAATGTTTCAGATAAAAGAGTCAATTCATCTGATTATACTACTCTGTATACAAATTTGTCACTTAATTTAGTATTCGAAAAATTGAAAATGGTCATAAAGAAATCTTTTCTTTTGTCTAATATCGGATTTTTGAAAATTGACACTTTTAATAAAAAAGCCCGATGGACGAATTTCTTTAGAAGTACTATTAATTCAAGATGTTATAGCTTGGATATGGTATGTGATTTATTGGAATTTGTTCTATTTAATACTTTTATAAGATTTAATGGTAATTTATATAAACAGACTGTTGTCATTCCTATGGGTGGGAATGCGAGTCCATTCATAGTAGACTTGTTTAAAGTCAATTAGAATACGAATATATGATAAATAAAAATAGCCCAAGCAATGTAAAATATAACCTTTAAAATAATAAAAGATATCTGGACGATCTCTTAGTAATAAATTGTGCAGAGTTTATTGAGATTTCAAAAAATATTTATCCACAAGAGTTAACTCTGGAGCCTAGCTATGGGATAGAACACTCTGACCATCTCTTAGATTTAAATGTTAATATTTCATATAATAATAAATGAGTTTTTAAAATATATAATAAAATGGATTATTTTAATTTTGAAGTAATTAATTTTCGATTCCTTGAAAGTAATATACATTCAAATATTACTTATTCAGCTTATAATTCCCAATTATTTAGGTATGCAAAAATATGCAGTAATCACAGATTTTAAAAATAGATGTAAAAAGCTGAGCGAAAAACAGATCTTAAGAGGTTTTTCTGCCAAAGAAATTAGTTGGCAATTCAAAAAATATAGTTTTATGTATCATGAACTTTTAGGTAAATATACAAAAAATTATAAAGAAATACTGAAATATATTTTAATATAATTTCTCTTTCGCTTTTCTTTTTTGGAATTTTGAATTTGTAGAGTGTTTTTAAACAAGCTTGAAGAACTTTAAATCTGTAATTGGTTCCGGATACCAATAAAAGGCTTTTTTTATAACTCACATCTGGACCAGTCTTCATTTGTTCCAGAATGGTCTTTGCTCAGTGACCTCTGGGATTTTATTAAGGATAGAATGAAACTCATTTTGTATGTAATTTTGAATAGCTTTACTAGCATGCATGTATTTCACAAGTTTTACCTGAAATAGGGATACCCTATAGATCTTATGGTAGAGGCTCCACTGTGCCTTGTAAAGAAAGTAAAGCCTCGGAACCCGTTAAGGCAGTTGGTATTCCTTCTGATGAGCCCTAATGGAAGGTTCTACTTGGAAATATTTCGCTAGATTTAAGGTGCTTTTGCTTGTAAATTTAGAACGACTTACATTTATTGATGACGACTTTGCATGGATTTGGACATTTCTATTTAGTTGATGGTTCGGTTATACTGTTTGGTTTTAGGTAGTTGGATGATGAGTAAGGTCAAAACCACGTTCAAGTGCACATTTGTCTCAATTGCTGGATTAGGATGACAGTTTTTTTTTGTTTTTTTTTCTTGCCAAGTAATTACTTCTAAAACATAATATGGTCAAATTGCATCTGTTACCCTTAACAATGTTAGATTATTTCGAGATAATTAGCTTTTATTTTGAGAAGCAAAGATGCATATGGTCAAATAACATCTGTTATGTTTAGCAATGTTAGATGATTTTGAGGTACTTAGCTCTTAGTTTGAGAAGCAAGAATACATATTGTCAAATTATATCTGTTATCCTTAAAAATGTTACATTATTTAGAGGAACTTAGCTTTTAGTTTGAGTAGCAAGGATGGAAATGGTCAAATTGCATCTTTTATCCTTAGCAATATTAGATGATTTTGAGGTACTTATCTTTTAGTTTGAGAAACAAGGATACGTAAGGTCAAATTGAATCTGTTATCCTTAGCAATGTTAGATGACTTTGAGGTACTTAGGTTTTAGTTCCAAGAAGCTAGGATGCATATGGTAAAATTACCTCTGTCATCCTTAGCAATGTTAGATATTTTCAGGTACTCAGCTTTTAGTTGGAGAAACAAGGATGGATAAGGTCAAATTACAATTGTTATCCTTAGCAATGATAGATGATTTTTAGTTACTTTGCTTTTAGTTTTAAAAGCAAGGATGCATTTTGTAAAATTGCATCTGTTATCCTAAGGAATGTTAGATGATTTTGAGGTACTTAGCTTTTAGTTTGAGAAACAAGTATACGTAAGGTCAAATTGCATCTGTTATATTTAGCAATGTTAGATGATTTTGAGGTACTTAGGTTTTAGTTCCGAGAAGCTAGGATGCGTATGGTAAAATCACCTCTGTTGTCCTTAGCAATGTTAGATGTTTTCAGGTACTTAGCTTTTAGTTTGAGAAACAAGGATGGATAAGGTCAAATTACAATTGTTATCCTTAGCAATGTTAGATGATTTTGAGTTACTTTGCTTTTAGTTTGAGAAGTGAGGATGCATTTGGTAAAATTGCATCTTTTATCCTTAGCAATATTAGATGATTTTGAGGTACTTATCGTTTAGTTTGAGAAACAAGGATACGTAAGGTCAAATTGCATCTGTTATCCTTAGCAATGTTAGATGATTTTGAGGTACTTAGGTTTTAGTTCCAAGAAGCTAGGATGCATATGGTAAAATTGCCTCTGTTGTCCTTAGCAATGTTAGATGTTTTCAGGTACTTAGCTTTTAGTTTGAGAAACAAGGATGGATAAGGTCAAATTACAATTGTTATCCTTAGCAATGTTAGATGATTTTGAGTTACTTTGCTTTTAGTTTGAGAAGCCAGGATGCATTTGGTCAAATTGAATCTGTTATCCTTAGGAATGTTAGATGATTTTGGAAACTTAGCTTTTAGTTTGAGTAACAAGGAGACGTAAGGTCAAAATGCATCTGTTATCCTTAGAAATGTTAGATGATTTTGAGGTACTTAGGTTTAGTTCCGAGAAGCAAGGATGCATATGGTAAAATTACAACTTTTATCCTTAGCAATGTTAGATGTTTTTAGGTACTTAGCTTTTAGTTTGAGAAACAAGGATGGATAAGGTCAAATTACAATTGTTATCCTTAGCAATGTTAGATGATTTTGAGTTACTTAGCTTTTAGTTTTCAGAAGCAAGGATGCATTTGGTCAAATTGCATCTGCTATCCATAACAATGTTCAATGATTTAGAGGTGCTTAGCTTTTAGTTATGAGAGGCAAGGATGCATATGGTTAAATTGCATCTGTTATCCTTAGCAATGTTAGATGATTTTGAAGTACTTAGCTTTTAGTTTCGAGAAGCAAGGATGCATTTGGTCAAATTGAATATGTTATATATAACAATGTTCGATGAATAAAAGTTCCTTAGAATTTACTTTTGAAAAGCAAATATACATATGGTCGAATTACATCTGTTAGCCTTGGCAAAGTTAGATGATTTTGAGATACTAAGCTTTCATTTTTGAGAAGCAAGGATGTATATGGACAAATTGTATCTGTTATTCTTAGCAATGATAGATTGTTTTGAGGTACTTAGCTTTTAATTTGTGAAGAAAGGATTTGTGGAGAGGTACTTAGCTATTAGTTTTAGTAACAATGATGCATAAGGTCAAATTGCATCTATTATCCTTAGCAGTGTTAGATTATTTTTAGGTACTTAGCTTTTATTTTCGAGAAGCGAGGATGTATTTGGTCAAATTGCATCTGTTATCCATAACAATGTTCGATTATTTAGAGATACTTAGCTATTGGTTTTGAGAAGCAAGGATACATATGGTCAAATTACATCTGTTATCCTTAGCAAATTTACATTATTTTTAGGTACTTAGCTTTTAATTTGAGAAGCAAGGATGCATATAGTCAAGTTGCAACTGTTATCTTTAACAATGTTAGATGATTTTTAGGTACTCAACTTTTAGTTTCATGAAGCTAGGATGCAGTTGGTAAACTTGCATCTGTTATCTATAACCCTTTTCGATGATTTGGAGGTACCTTAGCTTTTATTTTTGAGAGGCTTGGTTAAATATTTTCAAATTATATCAGTTACCCTTAGCAAATTTAGATTATTTTAAGGTACTTAGCTTTTAGTTTAGAATAGATTTTCTTTTAATTTCTTTCACAGCATGTTTGCCGAATTCGAATTTTAAGTAAAAATAAGCACTAGATATATATCTCAAAGGCACTATAAATATATATATCATCAAAAGAACATGACGTTCACATCAAACATAATTCATTCAAAAAAATATATGAAAAAGAAGGATGTTTCGAGTGGCAAGTATGCATTTGGTCAAATCGCATATGTTATCCTTAACAATGTTAGATTATTTTGAGGTTCTTAGCTTTTAATTTGAGAAGCAAGGATGAATATCGTCAAATTGCATCTGTTATCCTTAGCAATGTTAGATGATTTGAGAGATATTTATTTAAAAAAAATCGCTATCACAAGCCCACAAAGAGCCGAATTCGGACTTTGGAGTCGACAATATAAATGGTTACACTAAAAATACAAAGAACAACAACAAAATAAATGAAAACCATAATGAACAATCATTTAAAAGTCAATAATTAAAACTGTAAAAAGTCAATTAAAAAATTAAAAAGATAAAAACTGGTCAAACTAAACTTAGAGCGAGACATAAATGCATTAAAAGCTGGTCAAACTAAACTTAGAGCGAGACATAAATGCATTTAAATTAAAAGGGATACTAAGAAAATGTCAATAATTCAACTACAGTAAATCAATAAAATAATTAAAAACAATAAAAACTGGTCACAAAAAGGGGGGGCAAGCAAATGAGTGCAAGAACCTGGGCAGTACCATCAGCTAATAAACAAAAAAGAGGAGAAAAAAGAAACTATTGAGACATTTTATTTATTTTTTCTGTAATGAAGGGGATAAAAGTTCTTTCGTATCTGGAGGTAACGCAGCGAATGGGGGACAAAGCAGGGATGGGCTCAGAAATAGCTCGAGGCGGCCGTAATCTGGATGGGGAGTGACGTTTGGGGAAAATACTTGCCGTCCGAGGGTTTGTTATGGCATTTTTTGCAAAACGGAGGCACAACAAAACCCTCCTTTGCTCCAGGGTTTTCAGACTAGCTTTTTTTAGGAACAGAGAGTATGGCACCTTGCCTTCTTTGAAAATTATTCGCAAGGCCCTTTTTTGAATTGATTCGATTTTTCCGATTCTTCGCGAGAGATACCTGGGTGCCAAACTGGAAAAGCATATTCTACATGTGGGTGGAAAAAAGACGTGTAAATTCGTAAGAAGTGGGAAGGGGGGACGCTGAATTTATTTAGGAGCTTAAGGAGGGCGATAGACACATTAGCTCTATGGATGATGTCTTTAACGTGAATATCCCACTTTAAATTTGAAGAAATTGTGACGCCAAGTAGTTTAAATGAGGACACAGAAATTTCAGGAGGGAAAGGATTAAGAAAATAGGTTTAAGACAATATGTTGAAGGAGTCACTATAGTTTGATATCGACCTGTTCAAAATCCAAACTTCAATTCCCCCGTGATTAACCTAGGAATCACCGCAAAGGTTAATAGACGCAAGCCATGAACTAACAACTTTATAAGAGAACTGTGATCCCTAAATGCATGAATGAACAATTTTATACGAGAATACATTCTCTATGTGCCTTAAAATATCCCAAAAATGACATGCTGAGAAGAAAATAAACGCACTCCCAGTGTTCGACCCCTTAATGATAAGGCACCCTATGAACTGTCAAAAAGCAGGTGAGAATGAACTCTGATAGCATATTCCCACACCTGTAGTTGGAAGCATCATTTCCCAGCTGACAATTAGAGAAAGCTTGTCGTGTGAACACAATCATGCTCGAACTGTTCCATGAAGAAACTATATCGTAAGTGCTTAAAAAATTTTGCCAAGACGAAGAGAGTGAAGGACAATAATTTACAACCGAAGGATTTAGTACGCTAAAGAGACTCGAAGGTGATGTAATAGGTGTGAATTTACATATGTTACTTCTTAATAACTTTGATAACTCAAAAATTCCAATATTCTATCATTAATATTACATAGCAAACATCCCCAGTGAAAGTGTTTTAATGTTACCAGTGAACATGGTAAACCCAATATTGTGTGTATTAAATCGTTCTTGTATGTAGTGTTAGATGTCCAGATAGAGTTATGTGTAGCGTTGTCGAGCTATTCATTTAATGTAGCGTAGATAGAAAGCAGTGTGCCATATAGACAGCAAAATAAAAAAAAAGCCTTGTAAAAAGTGAATTAAAAAAAATCTTATGTAAAGGTAGAATAGCCCCAACCTTGTTGGAAATGTAAAAGTAATCAGTGTTAGATGTAAAAAAAGAGAAAAAAAAAAAAAAAAAAAAAAAAAAAAAAAAAAAAAAAAAAAAAAAAAAAAAAAAAAAACCTCTTTAGTATAGTAGCTAGGCTAGAACCATGAATAATCTTAGTCCGGTAGATGAATTTTAGATAGGGATGTAGAATAAAATAAGAAAAGTAATAGAAATTTTTTTTAGCACTCCTGATTAAGCCAAAACATAAATATGAAATAATTATGTAGAATAAATAGCTAATAAATTGCGATCATTTCAAAAGCCTAAAGGCAAGCAAGTCCTAATGACGGGACGTCATTAAATAATGGGAAGGGTAATATGTACCATGAGTAAAATTTGACATATTTAAAATACGAAAATAAAGTTCCTTCTTTCTAAAGATAATTCTGACTTCCTCTAATTAAGTTTAAATCTAGTTTCAAAAAAAGAAAAGTTCTTAATCAGCAAGAAGAAGAATTGCATTTTAGCCTCAGACAAAGAACGGCGCTATCCAGTTTCAAATTTCGCCGAGAAGAGTGGTAATAAAAAAAACTACAAAATACAATGTTTTCGCAGGAAGTCTAAGTGATAAGAGTGTGTGAACGTTTAAATCATCAAAAATATTTAAGACCGATTATTGGACGGAGGGTTTGGCCCGCCTCAGGACTTAGGCCAATTGTGAGTCGTCAATTAGAGCGCAGGACAAAACTAAGTTTTATAGTGTTGTAAAAGTGCTTTTTGGAGAGTTCGTAAATTAGATTCAGGATCATTTAGAGCAGAATTATATTGGCATTCAGGCATTACAATTCAAATTATTATGCAGTCATTTTAGAGACTTGGTTATTATTTGCCGTCAATTGAAGCGAGCGTTGCTGTACACCTAAATATGTAAGTCATAATAAAACTATTGTCTTTCCATTTGCGTTTATTATATTTTATATGTCTGTATCTAGTTGCACGACAGGTAGCTAGTTTGCATACTTCCGAGGTAACGCTCCCCAGGAATCTGATTTCTACATACTATAACAGGTAATTGATTTCGAGATAACCCAAGGAAAGGAGGTTACATTTATATAATTACTTATTTTATATTTCTCGCGTTCAGCGAGTGGCATGGTCACCCATTTATCTATCCCCCCCCTTTTCACAGCCGGTGCAGCCCTCGACGGCACGAGACAAGCTATAACGGCTCGGACGATGCGATCGTAAAATTCCCCGGCGGAACCTTTGATTTTCTTATCATTTTTATAGTTTGCTTAGCCTATCACTTGACCTAAGAAAAATTCACCCGGCAGAAACGGCACGACCTTTAACGCCACAAATGGCACTATCTTTAGCACTATAAGCGGCAATATCGAAGAACTTATAAGGTGTAAGTTCGCTGCCTTAAGGTACAATATCACATTCAGCGCGGTCAATCTTCATTACCGCAATTGTCTCAGTCCTTTCTTTTATCGCTAAAGATTATTACAAAATCAAATATTATTAAATAAAATCAGATCTTGTTTAAACCTGGATATTCTTATGTCTGAAAACTAAAACCCAAGTTTATTCAAAAATCAAATAATATTAATCAAATCAGATGTATTTTAAACGTCGATGTACTTTTTTCTGAAAACTAAAACCCATGTTTATTAAGAAATCAAGGAATATTAATAAAATCCGATGTATTTTAATCGTGGATGTTCTTATTTCTGAAAACTAAAACCCTAGTTTTAAAAAAAATCAAATATTATTAATAAAATCATATGTATTTTAATTAAAATTATTTGATTTGTTAATGATTTTAGTTTTCAGAAATAAGAACATCCATTTTTAAAATATATCTGATTTCATTAATAATATTTGATTTCTTAATACACTAAGGTTTTAGTTTTCAGAAGAAAGAACATCCACGTTTAAAATACAAAGGATATTAATAATATTATTTTTTAATAAGCTTAGGCTTTTGTTTTCAGAAATAAGAACATCCACGTTTAAAATACGTATTATTTTATTAATATTATTTGATTTTTGAA
Organism: Artemia sinica; assembly: GCA_027921565.1. Taxonomy (NCBI): domain Eukaryota; kingdom Metazoa; phylum Arthropoda; class Branchiopoda; order Anostraca; family Artemiidae; genus Artemia; species Artemia sinica. Next base: position 95,549 of record JAPEVW010000249.1, read on the forward strand.
TAAACTTGGGTTTTAGTTTTCAGAAATAAGAACATCCATTTTTAAAATATATCTGATTTCATTAATAATATTTGATTTCTTAATACACTAAGGTTTTAGTTTTCAGAAATAAGAACATCCACGTTTAAAATACATTGGATTTTGTTAATAATATTTGATATCTTAATAAATTTGTGTTTTAGTTTTCAGAAATAAGACCATCAACATTCAAATTACATCGGATTTGATTAATATTATATGGTTTTTTAATAAACTTGGGTTTTAGTTTTCAGAAATAAGAACATCCGCGTTTAAAATACATCTAAAACCAAAGTGTTTATTAATATTATTTGATTTTGTAATAGACTTGGGATTTAGTTTTCGGAAATAAGAACATCCACGTTTAAAAGACATTGGATTTATGAATAATGGTTGATATTTGATTACATCGGATTTTATTAATAATATTGGATTCTTAATAAACTAAGGTTTTAGTTTTCAGAAATAAGAACAGCAACATTCAAATTATATCGCATTTTATTAAAACAACTTGTTTTTTAAAAAAAAACTTAGGTTTGAGTTTTCAGAAATAAGAACATCCACGTTTAAAAGACATTGGATTTATTAATAATGGATGATATTTGATTACATCGGATTTTATTAATAATATTTGACTTATTAATAAAGTAGGGTTTTAGTTTTCAGAAATAAGAACATCAACATTCAAATTATATCCCATTTTATTAAAACTACTTGTTTTTTTTAATAAACTTGGGTTTGAGTTTTCAGAAATAAGAGCATCCACGTTTAAAATACATCAGATTTCATTAATATTATTTGAGTTTTTAATAGACTTAGCTTTTAGTTTTCAGTAATAAGAAAATTCACGATCAAAATACATCTGATTTTATTAATATTGTTTGACTTTTTAATATACTTGGGATTTAATTTTCAAAAATAAGAACATCCAAGTTTAAAATACATCTGATTTAATTATTATTATTTTATTTTTTAGTAAATATGGGTTTTAGTTTTTAGAAATAAGAACATCCACGTTTAAAATAAATGTAGTTTACTAATATTATTTGATTTTTTAGTAAGATTAGGGTTTAGTTTTCGGAAAAAAGAATATACACGTTTAAAATATATCTGATTTTATTAATATTATTTTATTTCTTATTAAAATTGGGTTTCAGTTGTCAGAAATAAGAACATTCACATTTTAAATACATCTGATTTTAAAATAGTATTTGAGATTTTAATAAACTTGAGTTTTAGTTTTCAGAAAAAAGAATATCCACGTTTAAAATGCATCTGATTTTATAAATCTGATTTCATTTTTTAACTTGTTTATAAACTTGGGTTATAGTTTTCAGAAATAAGACCATCCATGTTTAAAATACATCTTATTTCATTAATATTATTTGGTTTATAATAGACTTTAGTTTCCGTAAATAAGAATATCCACGTTAAAAATACATCTAATTTTAACCTGGATGTTCTTTTTTCTGAAAACTAGTTCCCATTTTATACAGTAAGCACCATTTGCGCTTTAGTGGGTTTTTAGGGTAGAGCTGGAAAGTTGACAAGAGTGGAAGTGCTGTGCAAAAAAGAGAATCAGCATGGCCAAAGTAAAATCAATATTAATTAGTTTATCGTAGTTTATGGATGGTATTAGACCGGACTTTTGATTTTTAAAATTAAAAGATGTTAAAAACTGCACGGAGGTGATCCTATGCAGATCGGCCAGTATTTTCAATTTGAAAAGCTTGTTGGTACCAGCGCAAGCCATGCAAAGCATCGCGAGCGGAAAATTTTTGGGAACTAAAACTTTTTATACGAAATTTTACCATCCAAAATGGGACCAAAAAAACCTGAGTGGCATTCTTGTTCAGTATTAAACAGCTTCTTGACAAGACTGGGTCTGGGTGTTTCTTGAGCGGATGAGGCGGATGGGGGTCTTGAGGAACCAACTAATGCTCCTCAGGGAATCGAAAATAAAGGCTAAGGAACATAGACATCTCAAGTTTTGGAAAACACCAAGTAACTTGTGATTATACATTTGGTACAAATAGGTCTTGGCAGTTATTTTATTTATGATATGATTTATTAACACTAAAAGCCCTACTGTGTCACGGTTAATACACAATACAATTCAAAAATAGTAAATGAAAACGCCCTTATTATAAACAAAACCAAAATAAAAATAAATCTAAAGAAAATTATCTCTCTGCTCCATGCCCAGTCCAATAAACCTTCCCAAATTCTTTATCCCAAAAAATTTATATCTCTTAATATATTACCCCCCATTCTGGAAAAATTTATTTCCCCCTCCCCAGAAAAATTTCCTCTTTTAAACCTCTTAACTCCTTACATAAAGATAAAAAATGAATTAAATCATCATTTTCGGTGCTTACTGTATAAAATAAGAATATTCAAGTTTAAAATACATCTGATTTTACTAATATTATTTGATTTCTTAATAAACTAGGGTTTTAGTTTTCAGAGATAAGAATATCCACGTTTAAAATACATTGGATTTTAAAAATAATATTTGATTTCTGAATAAACTAGGGTTTTAGTTTTTAAAATAAGAACATCAACAATCAAAATACTACGGATTTTATTGATATAGTTTTTTTTAAATAATATGGATTTTTTATTAATATGGATTTTATTAATACTGGGTATTTTTAATAAACTTGGGTTTTCGTTTTCAGAAATATGAACATCCAGGTTTAAAATACATCTAAAACCCAAGTGTTTATTAATAGTATTTGTTTTCTTAATAGACTTGGGATTTAGTTTTCAGAAATAAGAACATCGAAGTTTAAAATACATCTGATTCTTTCAATATTATTAGATTTTCTTATAAATTCGGGGTTTTAGCAGAGATAAGAACATCCATGTTTAAAATACGTCTTATTTCCTTAATATTATTTGCTTTTTTAATAGACTTCGCTTTTAAATTTCAGAAATAAGAACATCCACGTTTAAAATACATCTGATTTTATTAATATTATTTGATTTTTTAGTAAACTTGAGTTTTAGTTTTTAGAAATAAGAACTTCCACGTTTATAATAAATCTGATTTTGTTAATATTATTCGATTTTTTAATAAACTTGTGTTTTAGTTTTCAAAAATAAGATCATCCACGTTAAAAATACATCTTATTTTATTAATATTCCTTGATTTTTTAATAAGCTTATGTTTTAATTTTCAGAAATAAGAATATCCACGTTTAAAATATGTCTAGTTCTATTAATATTATTGATTTTTTAATAATCTTGGGTTTTATTTTTCTGATATAAGAACATCTATGTTTCAAATGCATCTGATTTTATTAATAATATTTGATTTTGTAGAAAACTAGAGTTTTAGATTCCATAAATAAGAACATCCACGTTTAAAATAATTCTGATTTTATTAATGTTATTGGATTTTTTTTAACTTGGGTTTTAGTTTTCAGAAATAAGAAAATCCACGTTTAAAATACATCTGATTTATTAATTTTATTTGATTTTTTTTAATAAACTTGGGTTTTAGCTTTCAGATATAAGAACATTCATGTTTAAAATACATCTAGTTTTATTAATAATATTTGATTTTTTTATAAATTGGAATTTTAGTTTTAAAAAATAAGAGCTTACACGTTAAAAATACATCTGATTTTATTCATAATATTTGAGTTTTTAATAAACTTGGGTTTTACTTTGAAGAAATGAGAGTATCCACTTTTAAAATACATCTGATCTTATTAATATTATTTAATTTTTTATAAACTTTGGTTTTAGTTTACAGAAATAAAAAAATCCAAGTTTAAAATACATCTGATTTATTAATACTATTTGTTTTTTGAACAAACTCGGGTTTTAGTTTTTTGGAATAAAAACATCCATGTTTAAAATACATCTGATTTTAATAATAATATTTGATTTTTAATAAACTTGGGTTTTTAGTTTTCAAAAATAAGAACATCCACTTTTAACATACATCCGATTTTGTTAATATTATTTTATTTAAAAAAAAGAATTGAGATTTAGTTTTCAGAAATAAGAATTTCTAGGTTTAAAATGCATCTGATTTTTTTAATATTATTTGATTTTTTAATAAACTTGGGTTTTAGTTTTCAGAAATAAGAACATCCATGTTGAAAATACATCTAATTTCATTAATATTATTCAATTTTTTAATAAACATGGGTTTTAGTATGCAGAAATAAGGTCATCCACGTTTAAAATACGTCTGATTTTATTAATATTATTTAATTTTTTAATAAACTTGGGATTTAGTTTTCAGAAATAAGAACATCCAAGTTTAAAATATATCTGATTTTATTAATAATATTTGATTTTTTTATAAACTTTGATTTTAGTTTTCAGAAATAAGAACATCCACTTTTAATACATCCGATTTTATTCATATTATTTGATATTTTAATAAACTTGGGATTTAGTTTTCAGAAATAAGAACTCTCGCGTTTAAAATACATCTGATTTTGTAAATCTTATTTGATTTATAAAAAAAAAATTGGGTTTTAGTTTTCGGAAATAAGAACCTCCATGTTTAAAATAAATCTAATTTCATTAATATTATTTGATTTTATAATAGACTTTGGTTTAAGTTTTTAGAAATAAGAAAATCCAAGTTTAAAATACATCTGATTTTATTAATATTATTTATGTCGATTTCGACAATATTATGTCGAAAGCTTTCGAGTAATAAATCTTCTTTACAGATCAGAGTAGTTTTGTTAAAGCATTCTTATAATTTACAAATAAACGTTTATTTTCATCGGAAGGATGCTGGAGAACACACTTACATAGCTTATTTTTATCTTTACTGACATTAAAAATCCATTCGTAATCCACGGTTTAAACGATACTTTATACTTCCGGCGCATTAACAGTTTCAGGGGGCACTTTTCATCCAGAATTTCCTTAAATCTTTGGAAAAAAACCTGCCCTACCTCAGAAAAACCCCGTTCTTCCAGTATAACTTTCCGCTTCTAAATAGACGATTCATCCAGCTTCCTACTTTCTTTCTTATTATAATACTTTTCTATATACAACAACTTTCTATATAATCCTTATATGCCCCCAGGGCATAACTTAAAACCCTTGCACTGAGGGTTCTGAGGGTGCTATTTTCCAGAAAGACAAAATTTCCAGATTTTTCAACTACGTTGAACAAAATGGATATCTCAAAATTTCGAGTCGATGTGTTTGGGAAAATAATGGGCGTGAGTGGGGCGTTAGTAGCTATCCAATCAATTTCAACTATTAAAAAAGGCACTAGTCCTTGCAATTTCCAATTGAATGAGCCCATAGGAGGTTTCTACGACAATACTTTCAATAAAAACCTTATATGTCCCAAGGGCATAGCTTATAAACCTTGCCCTGAGCGTGGTGGGGGAAGGGTTGCAATCCTTAAAGACCTAATTTCTAAAACTTTCAACTACGTTGAATAAAATGGTTTTCTAAAACTTTTGATAAGATGGGTTTTGGGAAAAGGTGGGTGTGAGAGGGGGTTAGTTGCGCTCAAATCACTTTCCACTATTAAAAAGGACACTAGCTCTTTGAATTTCAAATCGATTGAGACCTTTTTCAAATTTCAACGACAGAGATTTCAATTAAAACCTTATAAGCCCCCAGGGCATAACTTATAACCCTTGCCCTGAAGACTGTGGGGGGATTGTCCTGCGCAAAGGTATAACTTTATGAACTTTGAACGTCGTTGGACAAATTGGCTATCTAAAAATTTTGATTGGATGTGTTTTAGGAAATGGTGGGCGTGGAAGGGGTGTTTGTTGCCTTCCAGTCACTTTTGACTATTAAAAAGGGCACTAGCCATTTCAATTTCAAATCGAATGAGCCTTTTTTGAAGTTTCTACGAAAAAGCGTTCAATAAAAACCTCATGTGCCCCAGGGAAAAATTTACAACCCTTGCCCTGAGGGCTGTGACGGGGAGGTCATCCTCAAAGATCTAATTTCCAGAACTTAAAACTACGTTGAATAAAATGGATGTCTCAGAATTTTGATTGGATCTGTTTGGGGAAAAGGTGGGCGTGAGAGGGTGGTTAGTTGCCCTTCAATCATTTTCGACTATTAAAAAGGGTACTAGCCCTTTGAATTCCCAATCGAATAAGCCTTTTTTGAAGTTTCTACGACAACGCCTTCTATAAAAACCTTATATGCCCCCAGGTTTTAACTTATAACACTTGTCCTGAGGGTTGTGGGGGAGTATCCTCCTCAAAAACATAATATCTTTCTGGAAATCAACTACGCTGAACAAAATGGATATTTCAACATTTTGATTGGAAGTGTTTCGGGAAATGTTGGGCGTGGAAGGGGTGTTAGTTGCCTTCCAATCACTTTCGACTATTAAAAAGGCCACAAGCCACTCCAATTCCAATTGAATGAGCCCTTTTCGAAGATTCTACGACAACTTCTTCGATACGAAGTGCCCTGCTCTAAAGGAAAAAAAATAATAAATAATATATTGTGCCAACATCGTTCTTATATGCTCCCAGGGCATAACTTAAAACCCTTGCCCTGAGGGTTGTGGTGGAGTTTCTTCCTCAAAAATATATTTTCTATCTGAAAATCAACTATGCTGAACAAAATGGCTATCTCAAAGTTTTGATTGGATATTTTTGGGATAATGATGGTCGTGGGGAGGGGCAAGTTGCCCTCCAATCACTTTTGACTATTAAAAAAGGGCACTAGCCACTCCAATTTCCAATCGAATGATCCCTTTTTGAAGTTTCTACGACAACTCCGTCGATACGAAGTTCTCTGGTATGGAAAAACCAAAAATTAAAAAATAAATAATACATTGTGCCAACAACGTTCTTTACTTAGGCAGCGCGATTGTGCTGCCTATGATACCTTATAACCATTAGCCTTTAGATTATTTTTAAGGTCTCAAGGGGTGTGGTTAATATTCAAAAACTTGGACAAACCTTCCGCAGATCTACTCCAGAGCTTCTTTTCTTCCTTTTTGTCTGGTCATTAGTTTCTTTTTGCCACATTGTTTGGATGTCAATTATTACCTCTTCACTCTAGGATCTTTCTGCCAGGCATAACAAAGCAAGGCGTCTGGTTATGGACACCAACTATTCCTCCCTAAAACCAGTCAGCTTCATCAGCTTCATACAAATATTCCAAAAACTTTTCAAAACAACCTCAGTTTATTTTTGATTCAGCTCGATATAAACTTCGTTTTTCCCATAATATCTGCATTTCTTCTACTCGTTCTGTACGGTCAAAATCCCTTCATTGCTTGTAAACAGGTATGGAATTCCCTTATTCTTCAGTACACACTTCATTACACAATTCTTCAGCCACTCTTCCGGGCAACGGACGAGTCTTCCGGAACTACTATAAATTATTTCATGATTTATAGTAGTCGTCTCTCTGCTTTTGCTCCCAGGCCTCATGTATGGTATCTTTTTAATCTTATATGATGTTAGGCGATAGATTTTTCTTTTTTTAATTAATTAAATAGCATTTTCTTTCCTCTTTTATGCATGCCTGTAGAACTGTTCGAGTAGAAATAAGTGTATTTTGAATCAGAAGTTTATTTATTTTTTAATGAAACTCTGAACTCTCGGAAGTTTGAACTAAATCAAATGAGTTTTAAATGTATCTAGGTTGTTTGAAGAGCTTACCTGCATTGTCTCAGAAATGATTTGAGCAATTTGGTGGATATTTAAGGGAATATTGAGAGGTGGTTTGCATAATCAACGAACCCATGTTCATCCAGATTTTTAAAAAGGGTTTATTGATATTCAGACTAGATATTACTGACAATATTAAGTTGAAAACTACCGATAATGCTGAGGGTGAAGTTGCACTTGATAAAAAGAAAGAGTTTGCATTGTGTTTTCAGAAGGTTTTATCTCTATTTAGCTTAGGAATGGCTAAGGGTATTAACAAAAAATAACAGCAATAACAACATATAATAACAACAATAATAATAACAAGAATAATAATAATAATAACAATTATTATAACAATAATAATAATAATAAAAAATAATAATAATAATAATAATTGTAATAATAATAAAAACAATATTAATAATAATTATTTGATTTGGAAAGCTCGTGAGCCACCACTATTTGGTATGATAGCCTATGTGCTACTAGTCTTTGATCTTCAACGCTAAACTAAAATATTCGCATTTATCAACACTAAAAAAACAGATCAGCATCCCAAAACATAATAGAATTATGAATTCCAGCAGCAGGAATTACAGGCACTTCAGTGGGTGAAATAATTCCTTACGTTGGCACTGTTAACTCCTTATTTTCATAATTTCAAAGAAAGTGAATCATGTCTTTTAAATGCCGAGGGGAGGCATGATCACTTTGTGTCCTTTGTGCTCTTTTTCTATTACGGTACATTTTTGCCCATAAATCAAGTTTAGCATCTTTGAGAGGAAAAAACTCCACTGTATGACTAATAATAACTTCATCATCAATACCCGATTAAAAGTTTGATTGGATAAAATTAAGAATAGCTAAATGCGCAAAAATTATTATGTTTGCTTAGCTCAGCTAAAAAACAGTCTAGGTCCAAAGCATAGCAGAAATAAATATAATATACAGGTAAAAAATTCCATTCAAAGTCAAAGTCTATATACTGTATATCTCTACTCTCAACGTTATAATTTACTACAAAGTTAATCCGGCTTAAAATTGAACTATTGCTTACTGGTCAGATGCCAAATGAAAACAGAAAAATGAGTAATGAAAAGTGCTTGCGACAATTTAGTTCTCTTTTTTCTCAGGCATACTGAGTGCTTCTTCTTTATATTTACTTGTCAGGGTCTCACGTTTGGTAAGAGTGTTTTGATGTTTGTTATTTTCTGAAAAATTTTCAGAAAAATGACTTTCACGCGTCTTGTTTTCGAAATTATATGGCCTAGCCACTTCCATATACCATTTTACCGGATTATTAACCTTTCTAACTAGAATATCAAGCTTTTCATTTTATAAACAGGGTGGCTTAGCCTCCGATGTTGTTTTACGGGCCAGTCCACCTTCCCGCCTAGTCAACGATGTAGCAAGTTTTCTCGTCGTTGGATTTGATGTCTTATAATGCATCCTCAAGTCATACATCCTCAAGCGATCCTTACACATATTATTTTTGCCCTTCAGATAGTCTAAGAGGTACTTGTGATAAAATATAATTCTCTGGACTTCCCTACCTGGCTTCTATTAGACCTTGTATGGATCTTTTAAACTTTTGGCAATATCTCTCTTCATCCGCCTCACTACAGACTTCTCTTTCTTTCTCTCTCTGCAAGGTAATCTTTCTTTCTCTTTCTTTCCAGTCTTGTATAAACTTCTCAACTTTCGATTTCTGTTTATTACGGCTTGAGTGGGAGTTACCACTCTTCGAGCTAATTTGTCTCTTTGATTCTGGAAGATGGATATTTCCTTGCTCAATTGATATCCTATCTCTGCAAATATCTAATTTTTGAAATAACTGAAATGTCCAAACCTAATAAGCAAATAACAATTTAATTCTCTACAAACAGCTGTTTGATTAATTTAATAAATCTCCGAAAGGCAAAATTACAGGGGTTGGACTAAAAAGTGAACTGAACCACCGTGCGAATATTGTACTAACGAATTAGCTGGAAAGTCACAGAAGGAACCTACCCCGCAAAACAAAACAGGTATCCACCCGAATAAGGGTACTCCAAAAGCATTCTCTAATTAGGCCGATTACCATTTAGAGCACATGTCCCTCACTTTCATTATCAAATTAGACAAAGGTTTGCAATAAATTAGACAAATGTTTGCTTATTTGCCGTCTCAATAATCTTTTAACCTTCGCCAATGATATTAAACCAAATGCCACTTAATCTACCCCAATTAAAATTCAGCTTTTACTTTTCGTTTATTAAATATTACCCTGTAATATTTTGTCAAGAATCAGTCTCTTAGTGAGGCAACCAGGGGCGTCGTTTGGAGGTGGCAAGGGAGGGGAGTTGCCCCCCCCCCTCCCCCAATAATGCGGAGAAAAAAATATTATGCATCCCATGCCCTTTGACTATCCAGATATGGACCATCTTGATCCCCAATAAAAATGCTAGAGATTTGCCCCTGGAGGCCACTGCCCTGTTATGCCAGATTATATTTCATTCTAGCTAGGCATAGGCCCATCCAGTCTTTAATTTGCAATATTTCCGTCTTTTCAGCGCAATTCTTTATAGCCTTTTACATATAGGCTAAATTAACTCGGCTGTTTGGAGAAGACGTATTCCTTTATCACCATTGAACCTGATAGCTCCCTTAACTAGCTGCCACCACTGTTCGATATGGGAGGCTCGTGAGCCACTACTATTCGATATTATAGCCTAATGGCTACCACTTCTTGATCTCCAACGCCACACCAGTACCACTGTCAGTGCCATTAGATCATATTAGTGCGATCGAGTGGTTTCCCAAGGTTTCTAAAATTTATTTCTGCTCTTATTTTACGACCAGTATGGGTTTGCAAACTATAATACTTATGGTACGTTAGCGGCACGTTAATTAGCCCATGACGAAACGCTAAGGCTCACAGACATTAGGCTCCAACAAATCTCTTTCTTTTGCTCATGGATAAAAGTCTCATATCGAAGGACTCTCCCGTAATTAAACTCTGTCTATAATTCGACAACCTATCTAACACTAGGCTAGTCAAAAGACGAAAGGAGAAATAAGCTCACTATTCGAAATACAGTCTTACACTTTCTAAACAAAATTAATATTATTTTAACAATGAACAAACACCTTTCATGTTACCACACAAACAGAGGTAAGCATAGGGCTTTGGACCTCTGGCTATGAATGTCAGAATAAAATTGAAGTGACCAAGTATTCTCTGCTGCCGTATAAGTTACCCTCATTTGTCTTTTTCAAGCTGAACTAATTAGCGAATTCTTTTAAGACGCCACATAGTAACAGCTTCATCCATGGTTTGGATTTAACAATTGAAGATAAATGAATTTAAATTTGCCAAAAGGGTAGTTTTGTGATAAAAGGGCCAAAGATCCCATAAATAATAATAAAAGTTATAGTAATAATAATAATAAAAAGTATCTTTCTATGTTTTGGTCTTTAGAGGATTTTATCTTGATTTAATGACAAATAAAAGCATAATAACTAGAATAAAAATTTCAAATTATTCAAAACAAGAATTTCTAGCTTATCTTCTGTCAAAATTAAATGACCTTTTTGTTGAAGATATTTTTACCTATTGGCGAAAATTACCGGTGCTTCAATTAGAAGCATAGAATGATTAAAAGTAATATTGTATTGAACTATTCCTGCTTATGAATGGATAATAAGACCGTTCAAATTTTCCAAACAGCCAAAATAAAGGAACTGTAGATTAAATATCCTGATTCATTATTGAGTATATTTCTTCAAGAATCAAGAAACGCAACAGAGTTTTAAATTATCCATAATCAGGACTTTGAAGAGAATGGGTATCAAGATCTTTGAAAATTTATTAATGAACTCAAACATATCAGTTAAAAAATGAACAATTAGAATAGAATTGCATTAGCCCTAAAACTGAACTTGAACATTACAGTTAATCCTTTTTTATAAACCATAAGATATTTTGCATGCCTTCATTCAAGTATTTACAGATACTTAAGAAAAAACAGTAGAAACTCTAAATGAAAATGCACTTGCCACCATCCACCCACCATTTGTACAATTCTCTATAGATCTTAATTTCTGTGTCAGTGTGCAATTTTTTACATAATTCACAAAACGTATCTTTTGGACTGTATAAGTGTATTTCATACTCCTCTTTCCATTTTAAGTATCTTTGATATCTATGCGAATCAGCTCCAATATCCCTTAAAAGATTTGCTAATTCAGACGGGCTATAGTCTAAAGCGTTTACATATGAGTTTGGGGGTAAAATTCTATGATATTCAGCTGAACCATACACTACAGGTATGACATCATACCGAAGTATATTAAACACTTTTTCAGTCACATATTCTTTGCAAAGTGAATTTTCAAAAGATAGATAAAATTTGTAATTGTTTTGAATCATATTGTAGCATTTACTCTTATGCTGTTTAGGACATGTGTCCGTCCCACATCTACCATATACGTCAACTGGAATATATTTACGCAATTCTTGAATGTAGTCTTCTCTGCCACTAGTTGTTTTACAGTTACTAACCATCCAAGCTACTAGTTTCTGTTTTGTAAAATTTTTGTGATCTCTTTCGACTCTTTTTTCTCTCCTTTTAGTTTTTCCATAGGGTATATATATGTCTGAATCTTCTCTATAACTAATTGTCCAGTTAAAGAAACTATCAAAATATCTATATGTTTTAAATTTTGCCGGAGCTTCTTTTGAAAAGAATACATATCTTTGACGGTGGTTTCTGTTTGAAATAGCTGGTAAATCTTTCAAACCGGGAGCATGAAAAACAATAGCATCGTATTCAGAGAAAGTTTTATATGATTTGTTTTGTGTGACATAGCAATTAGTGTATTCACACTTGTGTAGTTTAAAAGGCTCGTCGCCAGTTCCAAAACACCTATTAAGTGAGTTCATAAAAAATGAGTTCCACATAAGTATGACCTTAGTTGAATTTGTTACTTGCAACTTCGAAATATTCTGCTCCAAATTTAAATTGTGAAAGGAAGCCCAATATGAAGTGTAGACAATCATTAGAGTTGCAAATCCGGATATCCAGAGTAAGATGTATTTAGCATACATGTTGGTCCTGAAGAATCTGCAAAAAAACACTTTATAATACGTCCGTAGAAGCATTTATTTTGGGAAAACACAGAAGAAAACAGCTTAGATCATTTACCTATGAGAAGGCAGGTAGACGGTGTGTCTGTAATACAACCCATAATTAAAAAAAAAAAAAATTGGGCAGCATTTTTCACCCAACCCAAATTAAACCGGCGTACATACCTATATCAAATTATGACTAATATAACTACTTTTGTGGGATGCAATATGATTTTTCCAAAACAATAATCAAGTTATTTGTTGCGAAATGAGTTCCACATAAGGTATGAACTTAGTTCAATTCATTACTTTTAACCTCGAGATGTTCTATTCAAAATTTGAATATTCACATGAATCCCAAAATGAAGCATAGAGTAGACAATCGTCAGAGTTACGAATTCGGATATCAAGAAGAAAATATATTTAGCATACACGTTGGTCTAGAGGAATCTGCAGATAAAAACACCTTTATAAAGAATCCTTGGAAGCATTTAATTTCGAAAAGCACAGAAGAAAATAACAGGTAATTTTCTTATAAAGAGGCAGCTAGAATATTATTCTATTACAAATAACATAATCTAAAAAAAAAAAATTTTAATAGTGTTTTTTACCGTACTTACTTTAAACCTACCTACATATCTACATCAAATTATAATTATCATAACTAATTTGATGAGATGCCACATAACTTGTAACTGGCCAAACTTTAGCCTGTTTAGACATAACACTTACTGGATTTATATTTTTAAGGGCCAGTAAAAAAAAGATTACTACCATAGAAAATAATTTCCGAATATGTTTCAATCTGATATTATTAAAATTAACATAACACTCTCTAACAAAGCTTAAACGAAACTGCATCATAAATATGAAATTCCATTCCATACAATGCTTGAGTGTGGAGTATCTAACAAATCTATAGAATTATAATACGGTATTTCAAAACCTAAAGTCTATTTTCTAATTCTCAAATAGTTGTATCAATAATTCGGGTGTCGTATTGTCTATTCACATAAGTTTTTTTGGGATACATTGATGGTTAAATGATTCTGTATGCCAGCTGGAGTTATGATGGGCTAATAATTTCGACTAATAATTAACGAGAAATTAGTGAAACCATGTGCACCAGGTCTAGTATTATATCAATTTTTATTGTATAAGGAACAAATAGTGTGAGACAACTCTGAATTTTCAGTATTTTTGAATTTTCCAATTTTCAATGAAAAGACCTCAATAATAATAATATGAGTATTTTGCATGTATACATACATATTTACTATGTCACCAATTTAAATTGTAACCTCGTTTGATATAAGATAAAATATTGGGGATTTTGATAATTTCTTTGACTTTTGATGTCATTACATCAAGCTTTGGTATTTTAATTATATTTAGCACTAGTCTTCTTAAATATAATTTACATCCTTCCAATTTGTTAACAGTTTTACTTTACCAACTGTTCTGTCAGTCAAGGTTTTTCTTTCTCTTACTAATTATAAGCCATAGTGAAGTTAAGAAACTTTCCAACATTTTCAAAGATGCATTCAAACTTAATATTATAATGGATAATTTAGCTCCAGAGGGATTTGCACATGTGTTCGAAAGAAGTTTATCAACACTTTTTTATGGTCAACATTATTATTTTTCTTATTATAAGGCGGGCTTTTTTTTAATTCTTTTATCTCTGGGGAGTCAAAATTTGAACTGTGATCAGATAAAACTACCCCAGGTAGTCCATAATAAGTGAAAGTATTTTTGCATCAAATTTATTTGTTGATTCAGCATTTAATAAAAGTATAGTACCATGGAAAATTATTCTACAGAGAAATTGCTTAAGGATTGTTCTGGGTACCTGGTTGACTGACCGTATTTCAGACAATATCCTATACGAAAAATGTTTTCAATACCGCTCTCTAGGGCTATAATAAAAGAAAGATTGATGTGGCTTGGACACGTTGTGTGGATGAAAGATGACAGATTGCCGAAGATTTTTCTTTTCGGCCAACTGTCTAGGGCCAAACGGAAAGCAGTTTGTCTTCGTCTGGGATGGGAGGACGTCATAAAGAAAGATTTAAAGGAAATGGGAAGTTCTTGGGTGGATGTAAAAAGAGAGGCTTTGAATAGATTGGGGCACCACAAGTCCAATGAACTGTGTTGGACTTGGGTGGCTTGGTGCTGCGGCGAGTTGTTAGTAGTAGTAGTAGCAGTATTAATCGCTTCAAAATTTATTTATCAATTTATTTTACTACTTGTTGTATGTTTTTTCTATGATTCTTATTTAATTTCTATTCGTTTTGGGTTTCATTTGTTCTTTAATACTAATTTCTCGTCGTTTTGAGTTTGAATTTAAGCAACTATTTGTGTCTGCTGATTTTAAGTTTGAAATGGCCTTTACTTTTCTTTGAAAAACTTCTTTTTCGGAAAGTTTTTTTTTAAACTAATTTTTGTTCGTTATTTATTGTAAAAAGTTTCATATTTTTAATAATACCTTATTTCGAAATTAATTTTTCATTTTTCAACTTTATTTTTCAGATCAAATGTTCATCAAAGTATCAAAACTAGTATCAAAGTAACAATATAAAAGTAAGAAAATGGGTTTGTGTCGACCTCGGAGTTTTTATTATCTTATGTTTGAACTATAGTTAAAAAAATGGCTATTCAAAATTTCTATCGGATTGGTTTGGTGAAGGTTGGGGGGTAGGGGGGCTAATCTCCCTTCAATCTGTTTTGACTCTTTAAAAGTGAAATAGAACTTTCCACTTTCAATCAAACGAGTCCTTTTTGAAGTTTATATGAGTATCCCTTCTATATTAACCCTATATGCACCCAGGGCATAACTTACAATGCCTTTCCCCGCGCCCTGGGGGTTAGACCCCGAAGTTTTAATATCTGATGTTTGATACAGTTTTTAGCAAAATGCTCACTTGAAAATTTTTATCTGATACCTTTGGGTATGAAAAGGTGTGGAGAGCGGAAAGACTAGTTGCACTCCGATCTCTTTTGACTCTGAGAAAGTGAACTAGAACTTTTAATTTCAAATCAAACGAGCACTCTCTGAAGTTTATACGAGAATCCCTTTCATAAGAACCGTATACGACCCAAGGTCATAACTTACAAGGCCTGCCCCCAGGCACCTGGGGGTTTTGTCGACACCAAAGTTTTTTTTATCTGACCTTTGAACTGTTTTAAAAAAATACCCATCTCAAAATTTGTGTCGGATATGTTTGTGGAAAAAAAGCGTGGCGTATGGCTAGTTGCCCTCCGATCATTTTTGACTATTAAAAACAGAAATAGAACGTTCAATATCCATTCAAATGAGACCTCTCAAAAGTTTATACGAACATTCCTTCAATAAGAACCATATATGCCACCAAGGCATAACTTGCAGCCTCTGCCACGGTCCCTGGGGGTTTGTGACAACATCGGAATTTTTTTTATCTGACTTTTGAACTATTTTAAACAAAATGGCAATATAAAATTATTATCGAATGTATTTGGGGGAAAAGAGGCGTTGGGGGGGGATAGTTGCCCTCTAATCTCTTTTGGCTATTATGAAACTGAACTAGAATTTTTAATTTCCAATCAAATGAGCCCTCCCTGAAGTTTATAGAGCATCCCTTTCATAACAGCAATATATGCCCACCAGGCATAACTTACAACGCCTACCCCAGAACCTGATGGATTGTGGCGACCCCGGGGTTTTTATTATATTATCTTTGAACCATTTTGAATAAATGGCTCTCTCAAAGTTCTTATCGGATGGGTTTTAGGAAAATAGGGTGTTTGGGGGGGTGGAGCTTGTTACCCTTTGATCCCTATTGACTCTTAAAAAGTGAACGAGAACTTTCAATTTCCAATCAAATGAGCCCTGTCCAAAGTTTACACGAGCATCCCTTCCATAAGAACCATATATTCCCCAGAGTGTTACTTACAACGCCTGGCATTGGGGGTTGCGTCGACGTATCTGACCTTTGAACTATTTTTAACCAAATGGCCATCTCATAATTTTTATCGGATGGTTTTGGGGGAAGAAGGGTGTGTATGTGAGGGGGTGAGGCTAGTTACTGTCAGATATCTTTTGACTCTTAAAAAATTAACAATAACTTTCAATTTTCAATCATATGAGCCCTCTCTGGGGTTAATACGAACTTCCCTTTCTTAAAAACTATATAGGTCCCCAGGATAACACTTACAATATCTAAAACCTAGCCCTGGGGGGATTTGCCAACACTGGAATTTTTGTTATCTAATTTTGAATTTTTAAAAAAAAATATGGCTATTGTAAAATTTGTAGCGGATGGGTTTGGGGAAAAGGGGCGTGGGGGAGGCAAGTTCCACTTCAAGGTCTTGACTATTAGAAAGTGAAGTAGAACTTTCAATTTCCAATCAAATGAGCAATCTATGAAGTTTATACGAGCATCTCTTTCATAAGAACCATATATGCCCCGGGGCTTTACTTACAACGCCTGGTCCCGTGTGCTGGGGGATTTTGTTGACACCTGAGTTTTTGTTATTTGACTTTTGATGATTTTTCATAAAATGTCTATCTCAAAATTTGTATTGGATAAATTTGGGGAAAAGGAAGCGTGGAGGGAGGGATTGAGAGTCTTTTGACTCTCAAGAACTGAAACAGAACTTTCAATTTCAAATCAAATGAGCCTTTTCTGAAGTTCTTACGGGCATCCCTTCAATAAGAACCATATATTCCCCCAGGGCACAACTTACAAAGCGTGCCCTCCGGCCAAAGAAGGCTGTATAGACCCCGGAATTTTCGTTATATGGTAATTGAGCTATTAAAGAAAGGCTATATCAAAGTTCTTATCGGATGGGTTTGAGGAAAAAAGGGCATGAAGGGAGGGGGTAATAGGTGACCTCCGATCTCTTTCGACTCTTAAAAAGTGAAATAGAACTTTCAATGTCCAATCAAATGAGCTTTCTCTGAAGTTTATACGAGTATTCCTTCCATTTGAACTATATATGCCCCCAGTGCATATTTTACAACCTCTGCCCCTGGGTCCTTGGTGGTTGTGTTCACAACGGAGTTTTTGTTATGTGATCATTAAACTATTTTTAACAAAATAGATATTCCAAAATTTTTATTGGATTTATTTGGGAAAAAAGGGCATGGGATGGGATGCTAGTTGCCCTCCGATCACTTTTGACTCTTAAATAGGGCCCTAGAACTTTTGATCTGCAATCAAATGAGCCTCCTTTGAAGTGCCTCTGCGAAAAGAAAATAAATAATAACAATAAGACATTGGAGCCGTATGGCCTTTACTATACCGCACCTATTATACGAGCATCCCTTCCATAAGAACCATATTTGCCCCCAGGGTATAATTTACAACGCCTGTCCCCTAGTCCTGGGGGTTGTGTTGACACCTGATTTTTTTATATGATCTTTGAACTATTTTAAACAAAATGGCTATCTCAAAATTTTTATCAGATGTATTTGGGACAAAATGGGCGTGGAGGGGGGTTGGTTGGTTACCCTTCGATATCTTTTGACTCTTACAAATGGCACTAGAACTCTTGATTTCTAATCGAATGATCCCCTTTAAAGCTTAGAACTAGAGCTTTCACTTTCCAATCAAATGAGCCCTTTCTGAAGTTTATACGAGTATTCGTTTCATAAGAACCAAATATTCCCCCAGGACAACACTTGCTAAGCCTACCCCCCCGGCCCATGGGGGTTGTGTCAACACCGGAGTTTTTGTTATCTAATTTTTGAACAATTTAGAAAAAAATTACTATATCACATTTTTAGTGGATGGGTTTGGGGAAAAAGGGCATGGGAGGAGGGGGGGGGCTAGTTGCCCTTCAATTTTTTACTCTTAAAAAGTAAACTAGAAGTCTTGATTTCCAATCGAACAACCTCCTTTGAAGTTTACAACTCCATTTCCAATCAAATAAGCCCTCTCTGAAGTTTATAAGAGCATATTTTCATAAGAACTAAATATGCCCCTAGGACAACACTTACAACGCCTACCCCTCAGGCCCTTGGGGTTGTGTCGACACTGGAGTTTTTTTTTATCGAATTTTTGAAAAATTAAAGAAATAACTATCTCAAATTTTTAATGGATGGGTTTGGGGAAAAGGGGCGTAGGAGGGGAGGGGGGGCTAGTTCACTTCAATTTCTTGACTCTTAAAAATTGAACTAGAACTTTCAACTTCCGATCAAATAAGCCCTCTATGAAGTTTATACGAGCTTTGTTTTCATAATAACCATACTCGCCTAGAGGGTTTAACTTCGAACGCCTTCTCCCGGGACTTGGGGGGGGGGGGGTGTGTTGAATTGACACTGGAGTTTTCGTTATCCGACCTTTGAACTATTATTAACAAACTTTTTATCTCAAAATGTTTATCAGATGGGTTTTGAGAAAGCATGCGCGAAGGGAGGAACTAGTTGTCCTCAGATCTCTGTCAACTCTTTAAAGTAAACTCCAACTTTTAATTTTCAATCAAATGAGCCCTCTCTGAAGTTTTTACAAGTATCCCTTTCATAAAATCATATAGGCCCCAGGATATAACAACGACTACCCCTGGACCCTGGGGCGTTGTGTAGACGTCTGAGTTTTTGTTATATGACTTTTCAACAATTTTTTACGAAAAGGCCATCTCAAAATTTTTATTGGACGCATTTGGGGAAAAAGGAGTGTGGGGGGGGGGGTCTAGTTG
This sequence comes from Artemia sinica, assembly GCA_027921565.1. Classification (NCBI taxonomy): domain Eukaryota; kingdom Metazoa; phylum Arthropoda; class Branchiopoda; order Anostraca; family Artemiidae; genus Artemia; species Artemia sinica. The sequence continues at coordinate 114,980 of JAPEVW010000249.1, forward strand.
AGCTCCAATATCTTTTGAATCTCAAAACCTGACCTAAAACTTTCAATTTTCAATCAAATGAGCCCTCTCTAAATGTTTTTTGAGCATCCCCTCCATAAGAACCACATTCCCCAGGGCATAGCTTACAACGCCTTACCTCGGGCCCTGGGGGCTTTATCGACCCCGGTGTTTTTGTAATATGGTCTTTGAACTATTTAAAAAAATTTAGCTATCTCAAAGTTCTTATTGGACGGGTTTAAGGAAAAAAGGGCCTGGAGGAGGGGGGGGGCTAGGTGTCCTCCGATCTCTTTTGATTCTTAAAAAGTGAACAGAAACTTTCAATTTCCAATCAAATGAGTCCTCTTTGACGTTTATACGAGCATCCCTTTCATAAGAACCCTATATTCCCAAATATTATAACTTACAACGTCTGCCCCCGGGCCTTTGGAAGTTGTGTCGACTGCGGAGTTTTTTTTATGTGATCATTGAACTATTTTTAACAAATTGGCTATCTCAAAATTATTATCAGATGTATTTAGTAAAAAAGGGTGTGGGGTTGCTTGTTGCCCTCTGATTTTCAAATGAGCCCCATTTTAAGTTTATACGATGACATACGAAGTGCCTTTGGGAAAAAAATTTAATAATAATAATAATAATAAGACAATGGAGCCGTATGGCCTTTACTATAGGCAACGATTTACTATAGCCGATATAGCGTTGCCTCTGAAATTATCTGCTTTCTAGTTTTAAAGTGACATATATGCAATATTTAATAAATGGTTAAGGGTATTAAATTCATGCTTTCTTACAATTTTTTAGGAGGATGTTGGACTTGTTCAAAAGCCGTTATTTGAATCCAAGTTGAAAAATATTGTGTTTCAATATCTAAGGAATGGCGTGTGGTATTAAGTAGGACCTCTCAAGTTGTAACAATTTTTTTTTCTCAAAGCTTACCAAAGGACCTTCACTTATAATTTACCTTTTACATCCTCTCTCTTATTACAAAAATTGCAAATATTAATTTTAATAAAAGGTTAAGTATAAAAGAGTAAGCCGGATTCAACTTAAAACGAGCTTGTATTTTCAGATCTTACCTAATGGTGGACAAACAGTCAAACTTTTCAGATGTTTGACGATAAATGACAATTCCAATTCCAAGTTTTCCTAGTTTCACATTTCCTAGTTTTGATCTGTTCCCTCTTCAGAAATTCTTTCAGTATTTTTGGAAGTTTACACTGAACATTGTTCTAAGGATTACTGTAGAATCAATGAAAATCAACAAATAATAGTTTGTGATATTTAAAGCATTCTAGTCTAGTGCATAATTTTAAAACCTGTATTTAAATGTAGCGTATATTTTCAACAATTGTTACTCTAAAGATTTTGAAACTGATTTTTCAAAAATTTATTTTCATAAAAAAAGTACTAATTTCGCAATCTATTCAAATTCTCTCTCTTTCTCTCTCTAACTCTCTTTCTCTCTCTCTTACTCCCTCTCTCCCTCACTCTATATCTCTATCTCCCTCTCTCTCTCCCTCTCTTTCCGTCTCCCTGTCTCTTCCTCTCTCTCTCTCTCTCTCTCTCTCTCTCTCTCCTCTCTCTCTCTCTCTCTCTCTCTCTCTCTCTTTCTCTCTGTTTATGACTCTATCATATTAGCATACATCCGTTAAAAACAAGCATTTTCTTTTCTGAAAAAAGGTAAGCAGGCTTTAAAAAGAGGTTTGGCAGTAAGGAGAGAAAAAGGAACAAAACGAAGAGAGAGAGAAAGATATAGAGCAATAAAGGAAAAATAAGAATAATGAAAGATCTTAAGCCGAACTGGCCAGCCATGATAAAAAGTAACAAAGAGAGAAAGAACTCAATGAAAAAATTACAAACGAGACTGGGGCCAGTAGAAAAAAAAGATAAAAACTAAAACATCGCAGATATTTCGCCTCTATGTAAATTAGGAAAGCACAAGAGAAGCAAGAGAAACACAAAAGAGAAACTCAGCACAACAGAAACGAAGATAAAAAACAACAAAAAAACCAAACTGAACAAAAAACAAATAAAACCACTGCCACTAAAAATACAAGTGTCGCAAATGATCCACGTAGGGAACAGAAGCTAATAGAGTTCTGTTCTCTTGTGCTGAGGACGCCTAGTTTACATACAGTCAAAATATCGGTGTTGCTTTAGTTTTTATCTTTTTTATCTACTGGCCCAAGTCTCATTTGTCGTTTTCTCATTGAGTTTTTTCTCTCTTTGTTAAGTTTTTTTTAGTAGAAATAATGAAGAAAATTGAAGAAAAGAACACTTGCATCCTGTTGCAACTGCTTCAACTCATACTAATACTAATGCTGCTACTACTGCTTCTAATATCAATACTGCTACTTCTATCACTACTACTGCTTTTAATATCAGGTTGGCAAGGAGACTTATCAGCAATACCTCAGAAATGGTTGATGGTATGAAATTAAACTTTCAGCTTTTTTTAAAGTGGATGTTGAAAAAACCAAACACGCTATTTGTATACTACGAAAGTTAAGAATACTAACGTTAAGCTTTGAAGGAATATTTATATGGGTTTTGGTCTAAATTACAAGGAACTAAGAGCATTTGAAAATACGACAAAGTAAAACCCCAATAACGGCTTAAATTATAAAGTTAGACCTTTAAAGGAAAGTTTTCACAAAATCTGAACCAAGCAGAAGGCATTATTGTATACTATCAAAACTACCAGTATAGTAACTGTAACTAATAACACCGAGGGTATTAAGGTGAAACATAAAGTGAACGTTGTAGAAAAGGCCAATATAAATAGTCCAATTGCTTGAGAGGCAAATCTGGGATAAGCCCTTTTTTTCCTCAACGCCATATCCATGTCAAAATCCAAAACCCGTCATCATCGCTAAATTCCTGGGAATATTAAAGGAGATGAATATTTTAATTATCTCCTTTTAAAGTAACATTATCTGCTTTCTAGTTTTAAAGAGACATATATACAATATTTAAGAAATGGTTAAGGCTGTTAGATTCCAGTTTTTTGGGAAGGCGTTTTTGAGTATTGCTCTTGGGGCATATATGGTTCTTATGGAAGGTATGCTCATATAAACTTCAGAGAGGGTTTATTTGAATGGAAATTAAAAGTTATAGTTTATTTTCTCAGAGTGAAATAGATCAAAGAGCAACTTTCACCTCCCGTCCTCAACGCCTTTGGGCGTATAGGATTGTAATGGGATCAATTTTCAAAAATGTTAAAATCTTCCAATTAAAACCACCCAAAATATGAACCCAAAATATGAACGCGAAGAATTCAAGTAACCTACAAATCGAGCAAAACTCAAGCGTCCAATTTAACATAGTGAAACAAATGTATCTAATTCAGACATACATTGTAAGAATCTTTCCCACAGAAAATCTAATAAATAAATCCGCCCTTGTGTCGCCAATGTATGTAATAAATATCAGTTTGACCAAATCTATGACAGGCGACTAACAATGTAATTTAAATCTTTAAGAGCTTGAAATACCAAACCATCAAGAGATGATAGAATTTATTACACAAAAAATAGTCACTCGAGATACAGAATATTTTGATATAATCTAATTGCATTGTTCTGAAAAAGAACTATGTATCTAAATGTAATTAAAAAGCTCATTAGCGTAAAGATACAGTGTAAAACTTCGTTCGTTCTGAAAATATCAGAATAAACATCTCAGTGTGATTAAATCGTATTGTCCTTTAACAATTTTCACAGAAATAAATCATCAGCCTTCCAGAAACTAAGTGACACCTTACAAGCAAAAAGATACAGTGTATAACTTTGTTTGTTCTGAAGAATTCCAAAGTGATGTCTTAAAAGTCATAAATCTTAATTAAACCCAAGTAGCTCATTGGTTCATCATTACCCAATAGAAATATAGGCCATATAATAGAACCAATAGAATTTGTAAAATATACTTGCTGGTAACGCCCGGACGTAACCCCTGGTGAAATTGGGAAAAGTAGATAGCTAGAACTTAGCAATTTTGAGTCAGTCTTATTGTAGTCTTATGGCAGTCTTATTGAAATCTTAGAGGAGTTTTACACCAGTCTAACCCAGGAATTTCTTATGATTTATGTTATGTGAGTCTATTCAAGATAAACTTTCGAGAAAACTTTTTATCAGTGCATTAACTTTTGCGTTGCATCGCTCCAGATGACAATTTTGTATTAGTGTCTTGTATTGGAAGTGTGTCAATATAACCGAAGCTCTGCGACAATTATGTGAGTAACAATAAATGCATTACTTTCTTAAAAAAAAAAAAAAAAAAAAAAAAAAAAAAAAAAAAAAAAAAAAAAAAAAAATCATAGTTAACCCAAGCACTTTTCATGTTGAAACAAAAATTCTTACGTGAAAGAATTAAAATATCTATCCCCCCCCAGCCTAAGAATCAACCATACATTAACCATACGCAAAGTAACAAATTGCAAGACCACGAATCTTAATCTCACCTTGTTTCCTATAGGCAACAAAGATTATCATAAAATATAATAAATATAATATCATAATTAGCCTTTTATTTCCTCCCTAAAAATAAAAAAAAAACGAACAAATAATAAGAATCTAAGTTCTCGTTCAATTATCAATCATAAGAAGTTTCCTGTGTAATGTCTAATGAAATATTAATTCCAGAAACAGCAAAAAGGATGTGGATAACAAAGGTCATAACAATCTTCATTTCCCAAACTATAGCCCAAGATATCGTAAAACATGGAATAATCTTCAAACATGAGAACTCGTTACTTGCAAGCCACAATGCCTGGAAAATATTTATGAAACTGGATCCCAAACCGTTTGAAACCCTATTTCAACAGGTAATGAGACTGGAGAAAAACACCAATGCTCTCAAATTCCCCTATTTACTAATGAAGATCAAAGACTGACTTATGTAGAAGGAGATACGGACTATTTTCGACAAATTTTTGGTGGTATACCCTCCTGACGATAGGATTCGTATTCATAATCTCGTATTCTATACGATTCGCATTGAACCTAAATTACGGAAGAGTGTTGAGAATAACACGTAGAAAAAGAGAAAAGTCAGATCACATCGAGCCGAGTGAGATGCAAAACCTAAACCCAGAACTCCCTGATAACCCTTAAAATAAAAAAAAGTAAGGGAGGACGTGATCGAGCGAATGGGAATAGAGGTCCTCATTCGTGCCATGTCCAATCCCAAATTCTCACTTAATTTTTTTTGCAAACCCATGCAGCTGCAAAGATATATTTCTTAAGCGGCATGGACGCGCATAAACAATAAAGATTTGAAAATTTATAGTAAATCAAGACCTCTCATATAAAACCATGTAACCTACCTCGTATGTTATAAAAATTATATGCTAAGGTAGATAAGTGTTGAAAAATATTTAAAAAAAGTATTGAATATAGAACATGTGCCAAATGCACATGTGTACGCGTATACATATAATCACCAATCTTGAAAATCTTATAGTGTTATTTTTTTTGTAAACATAATCATTTTTCTTATGATTACTTTGCTTATATCATAGTAATCTAATGATTGCGGCAACTTGCATGTAAAAGCATGAAATATGCCCTTATTTTTTCTATCGTTGAATTTAATTGTACCCATACTAGATTTATATTGTTAATACCAATAATCGCGACTATTATTTAAAACAATAGTCCCCAGATAATGTTATATAAATTGAGTATTATTGTTGTTATATATGTTTTAACTTATGTAATTATAAAGAGCATATGATTCTGCCCAGATATTTACATTCTAGGATGCAGAATAATCAGTGCAGATTTATTATTGGTGTACCAGCATGCAACACGGATACAACCCAGTAGCATCTACTCTCATCATTCGTCAACCACCGATAAGTACTCACCAAGGAAATCCCTGAAAACAATGACCTGATGACAATCCAAGTCAACCAAGCCTAGTACAAGGTAAAACTACCCCAACCAATATCGGCGAACCAAGGACCCTATATATATATGATATATATATATATATATATATATATATATATATATATATATATATATATATATATATATATATATATATATATATATATATATATATATATATATATATATATATATATATATGAACTAATAACTACGTAGAAAACCGCCTCGACCAGTCATGTCGTAAAACTGCATAAATACCCGTCAAATAACTATCCTTAGACGGCAAGGTCCTTAAGATTTAATGTTTGAAGCACCAAGAATAACTCTAAAGTCAGTCCCTCAAAGACTATATATCTTAAGCCCCATATTAGAGACAATAAGTTAACCAAGATCAAAAGTTTAAGTTTTGACTCTATCCAATCATTATTAGATGTCGCAAAACCAAACCATCCTCCATGAGAAGAAGAACCAAACATGATCAATTTAATGGGAAATATAAACTGTACGTGCTAAAAAATTTTCCCAAAATGAAGTGTTCAGAGAAGAAAACCAACCTGTTATTATTGTTTTAACCTCCATAATCAAGCCCTCAATGATTGTGCATCATTTAACGGGAAATCAAAGACAATGCGTCGAGCCAAACCTTAAGATCAAGTTTTGATCCTGCCATAGTTAACGATAAACGTTGAAGCACAGCCCATAGTCCAAATAAAAGATGGACTGAACGTGAACAATTTACGGGAAACACAGACTGTACGAGTATTAGATTTTCCCAAAAATAAAAGTATCCAAAAAGAGATACCCAGCCAGCGATCAAGATACCCATTTCATGTAATCAATTCCCCAAGGGTTATGTACCCAATAGACATTTCAACATCCCTGTGACATCAACCCCTCATATTTGACAGGAAAAACCATGCACAGACAATTTTGTGCAACAATCATACTTATGAACAATGTAAACGCTTATCCCAAGCAACAAGTGCCAAAAAGATGAAACATCATGAAGACAAACCATAAACAATTTGCCGACACAATAATTAGTTCAACGGAAGCCAATAATTAAGTGACAACGTATGTGAGTATTATAGACACGTAGAATGATGAAGTAAGTGTGAAATCTTATGTATCTAGCTTATAACTTTAGTGAACATAGAGAAACTTTTCATAAAACAAATGAAAATAAGTGTAAATTACATAAGCTCAGTTTTGCAATCAGACATTAAACTTAAAATCTATTAATGTGTCAAACTTTTTCTCGCAAATTATTTTAATTTCAGTGTGTTAAAAATTTAGATGTAGTTACGTGCTTTTGAAGTGTGCTTTTGAAGTCAGATACTTATCATACCAATATAGTGTCAGGTGGAAGTATAAACTAGCATTAGAAGTAGCAAACATGTACCACGTTAAGTAATAAAACAATTACAAAAACAGAACTTAATTAGTTGAAACCATGTAGAAGTATTAGCATATCAGGTGAAGAAATTTTAATATTAAGTGAAGGAATAAAAATATAATCGTATCATTATTGCGTCAAGTGGAAGTATAGTCAAGTATTAGAAAAGGCAAATATGTACCATTTTCAGTGATAAGATAATCGTATCGGGTGAAGGTAATCTTAGTGTTAGGTGAAGGAAATTATAATTATTATGTAATCATATAACCTAATGTGTTAGTCAATAGAAACTCTTTGGCCCCTTCGCCAAATCGAGTAAGTAGGTGATGGACTTTAAAATAATGTTGTTATATATATAATCTAATAGAGCAATCGGGGATTTGAAAAAAAGTAGATTAAATTTCACCAATGCAAAGCTAATTCAGGTAATGAGTACAAAAATAAATTCCTTAATAAGAAATTTTTTTTTTGAAAATATAGAGAGAGAGCATAACACAACGATGAGGACATCGTTAAGAATGGGAAGGATGATATGTAATGGGATCAATTTTCAAAAACCTTAAAATCTTCCAATTAAAACCACCCAAAATATGAACCCAAAATATGAACGCGAAGAATTCAAGTAACCTACAAATCGAGCAAAACTCAAGCGTCCAATTTAACATAGTGAAACAAATGTAACTAATTCAGACATACATTGTAAGAATCTTTCCCACAGAAAATCTAATAAATAAATCCGCCCTTGTGTCGCCAATGTATGTAATAAATATCAGTTTGACCAAATCTTATATGACAGGTGACTAACGATGTAATTTAAATCTTTAAGAGCTTGAAATACCAAACCATCAAGAGATGATAGAATTTATTACACAAAAAAATAGTCACTCGAGATACAGAATATTTTGATATAATCTAATTGCATTGTTCTGAAAAAGAACTATGTATCTAAATGTAATTAAAAAGCTCATTAGCGTAAAGATACAGTGTAAAACTTCGTTCGTTCTGAAAATATCAGAATAAACATCTCAGTGTGATTAAATCGTATTGTCCTTTAACAATTTTCACAGAAATAAATCATCAGCCTTCCAGGAACTAAGTGACACCTTACAAGCAAAAAGATACAGTGTAAAACTTTGTTTGTTCTGAAGAATTCCAAAGTGATGTCTCAAAAGTCATAAATCTTAATTAAACCCAAGTAGCTCATTGGTTCATCATTACCCAATAGAAATATAGGCCATATAATAGAACCAATAGAATTTGTAAAATATACTTGCTGGTAACGCCCGGACGTAACCCCTGGCGAAATTGGGAAAAGTAGATAGCTAGAACTTAGCAATTTTGAGTCAGTCTTATTGTAGTCTTATGGCAGTCTTATTGAAATCTTAGAGGAGTTTTACACCAGTCTAACCCAGGAATTTCTTATGATTTATGTTATGTGAGTCTATTCAAGATAAACTTTCGAAAAAACTTTTTGTCAGTGCATTAACTTTTGCGTTGCATCGCTCCAGATGACAATTTTGTATTAGTGTCTCGTATTACAAGTGTGTCATATAACCGAAGCTCTGCGACAATTATGTGAGTAACAAGAAATGCATTACTTTCTTATTTTATTCTCTCTATGTTAATATTTCTCAAGTTTGTTAGTCCTTGTGGCTCCACTCGCTCCTAAGGGAAACTGAAACTTTACAGTCTGATTTCGACTCAGTATGGCCGTTAATATAAGCTCCCTATATGTACTCCTAGTTTAAGCTCCCCACTCTAGAAGTTCAGCCTCCAATCAGGCAAGTCACACGCAAACCATCAGCTAAGAGCTTGACTAAATTTCCCCTTTGAATTATTAATTAGAATTTCCGTATTAGGAAACATCAGAAGATATAAGTACAATTATATTTTTAAAAGAAACCCCCCATTAGAGGATGGATAAACCCATCCAATAAAAATTTCAAGTGACCATTTTGTTAAAAATAGTTCAACCATCAGATATTAAAACTCCAGGGTCGACGCAACCCCCCAGGCCCCAGGGATAGGCGTTGTAAGTTATACTCTGGGGATATATATGGTTCTTATATATGGGTAACTCGTATAAACTTCAAAGAGGGCTCATTTGATTGAAAATAGAAAGTTCTAGTTGACCTTTAAAGAGTCAAAAGAGACTGAAGCTTAATCTAGTCTCCCCAAACCCTTTTTCCCCAAACTCATCCGATAAAAATTTTAAGATAGCATTTTTGTTAAATATCATTCAAACATCAGATAATAAAAACTCCGAGTTTGACACAAACCCATTTTTTTTACTTTGATATAGTTACTTTGAAATTAGTTTTGATACTTTGATGAATATTTGATTTTTTTTAAGTTTGATTTTGAAATAAGGAATTTTTAAAAACTTGAAATTTTTTGCAATCAAAAACGAGCAAAAATTAATTAAAAAAGAGCTTTCCGAAAAATAAGTTTTTCAAAGAAAAGTAAAGACCATTTTAAACTTAAGATCAGCAGATAAAAATACCTTTTAAAATTCAAACTCAAAACGACCAGAAATTAATATTAAAGAATAAATGAAACCCAAAAACGAACAGAAATTAAATAAGCAATCATAGCAAAAACATACAACAAGTAATAATATAAATGAATAAATAGATCTTAAAGCGAGTAATGCTTAGATTGAATATGAATATCAAGCTTAAAATGAAAAAAAATATTTTCCTATTGAAGTATAAATGACAGTTAAAACAAATAGAAATTAAATAAACGATCAATGCAAACAAACATACAATAAATATTAATGTTAATTAATAATTAAATCTTAAAACGAGTGAAACTTAAATTGAATATGCAAATCAAGCTTGAAACGAACAAAAATCACCACAAACCAGAGTTTGGGTATGACCTCCTTCTCTCACTGTAAAAGTCTTAAACCTACAGCGTCATTGGCGCTTTACTGAAAACCAATTTTATGACAAATGTTTTCTTTTGTACTTAACATTGAAAATAAACATGAAAATAATAGCAAAATTTTGCACTGATCAGCTTTCAGCAATTAATATCATTATACATAAAATATTCAGTTTATTTTATTATCTCTTTTTAAAGTTGTTAAAGACGAATATGGTTTTCCTACAGACAATTGTTTGAATACTGCCTCCTTTCCTAACTGTAAATAAAAACCAAAAGCCTAATGCGTCATTTGCGCTTAACTGAAAACGGATTATATTAGAAATATTTTCTTTTCCAGTTCTTACAGTATTGAAAATAAAAATACAATTACAGTAAAATAAATTCTTGAACTGATGGATCTTTCAACAATTTATATCATTATTCATCAAATATTCAATTTGATGTTGTTTATACTTCCAAATACTGTTCAAGACGCATATAGTTTTTAGTAAAGCGCCAATGAAGCAGTAGGTTTCAGACTTTTGCAGTGAGAGAAGGAGGTCATATCCCAACTCTTTTTTGTGGTGATTTTTGTTCGTTTCATGCTTGATTTGCATATTCAATTTAAGTTTCACTCGTTTTAAGATTTATTTATTAATTTACATTAATATTTATTGTATGTTTGTTTGCATTGATTGTTTATTTAATTTCTGTTAGTTTTAAGTTTCATTTATAATTCAATAGGAACATATTTTTTTCATTTTAAGCTTGATATTCATATTCAATCTAAGCATTACTTGCTTTAAAATCTATTTATTCATTTATATTATTACTTGTCGTATGTTTTTGCTATGATTGCTTATTTAATTTCTGTTCGTTTTGGGTTTCATTTATTCTTTAATAGTAATTTCTGGTTGTTTTGAATTTGAATTTTAAAAGGTATTTGTATCTGCTGAGTTTAAGTTTAAAATAGCCTTTACTTTTCTTTGCAAAACTTATTTTTCTGAAATTTTTTTTAATTAATTTCGAAAAGAAATGATGTGCCAATGATTAAAGGTATTTGTACACTTTGTGGTTGCAAGAAAAAATATTTTTTTTTAAATGAAGCAATGAGTGCAAACCCTGGATAAAAGGAAGTGGTATTTGTACTGGCAAGAGTAACTTAGAAAAAAAACTCTTAAAAATCTATTATTCAGGCTTTTTAGGGATTGATGATTTACATTAAAAATTAGAAGAAAATTGTTTTAATGTTTCAAAACTAAAGTCAAAGAAGCGTAACAAAATCAAAATAGTTATTCATTGCACCATCTAGCTTATCATACATTTAAAAGAAGACGCATTTACATTCATAGTGTCGATGATCAGTGACAAGCAAATTTGGTTGATAGGTCTGTTTTTGTCTTAAAGTTCGAGATTTAAAATTGTAAAATATTTGAAATTTTTTTTTAATTGCGTGAGTTCAATTGCAAAGGGTGTAAATTGATGGGGTGATCTATGTGAGGCAGTTCCTGTATATTACTATACTACTCTCTCAATAACAATGTAAATAAGAAAAATAGTGAGAAGGAGAGAGAGGAAAAAGTGGAAAGGGAATATATAATATACCTAAAAATTAAATATTGGGGTTATACCAAAATAAAAGATTTATCTGCTAATAATATAGGCTATGGCTTTTACAAAATGCAAGGGAGTCTAGGGGTCATAAGTTTGTAATATGCTTGAAATTCGAAGATTAAGATCCACATACATTTTCTCGGAAGGACCAGGAGGGAGTCCAACTTCAATCTGAGTAACAATAGCACCCATGAAGCCCATTTGCCGTTTGAGAATCTTCCTAGAACTTCCACAAGTTTGGATGGTTGCAGTTGATGGAACCTTGGATCCAAGAGAGCCAGCCTTCCACCGAATTGTTAGTTCGGGAAAGGCTTTGGGTGTATCGATCTTGTTTATATCAAAGGCAAGCTGGAAATGGGGAGTTAAATATCTAAATTCCGGGAAAATTTTTATTACGATATGTCTGAATAATCCATTAATTAGCTAGTGTCTGAAAAAAACAGGTGAGCGATGACTCATAGAGCTTAAATTTACAGCTTGAAAAGCTTCAAAGGATGCTGGGAATTTGATTTGATTCGGCCATTCATCGCCTTTGGTCAAAGGTGCGTGCGCAAGGGCGCGTCTCAAAGTTTTTTATTAATTGTAAGAGTTTTTGGTTTTAGTTCCGTTTTTGAGTCTGATATATGTGGTTGGAAATACAGATAAGAAATATTTCTTTATATCTTTGACCTATTTTACTTGGCCTAGGTAGGGTCGGCAACCTACAGCGAGACTGAGATTATATTAGCTTGGTATAGAAAAAGAATCGTATACTAAGCCAGAGATCTTTCCTTGAGGGGGAATTGGGGAGTTCGATCTTTATGGTACATGAGGCCAAAAAGTGTGGCACACTGAGACCACGGGGAAAGTATACTTTCCAGAGAATCCTGACGGTTTTTGAAACCACCAGAGACCAGAAAAGCAGAAATTCGTGGCGCGTAGAAGTTACACTGGCTTTTGGGGTACCGCAAGATTACTCTAGTGGCATTAGAGGTTTTTCCCCCAATTTCAGGGGCGAAGACCAGTCATCGTCAACCCCGCCCACCCAATAGGGGTGACCCTTCGGCCCCTTCTTACACAACCTTAATAGGTATCCTTGAAATAGTCTGTCAATCTGACAAAATCAGTACAGAGCTCTTCCTGGAGATCTTCAAAAACTGACTCTACATTGTCATTAGGGACAAATGCCAATGCTGGTATCATCCGAACCCTCAGAAAAAGTTATAGTAGCTTTTGTATTGTTCCTGGAGTCCCAGTGCCTGGACTTTTCTATATACATTCTGACAGAAGAGTAAAAACAGCCTTTTATTTCTGCTGCTGGAAACTTCAACTTTAACGTGTTAATTGATGCAGTTTTGAAGTCTACCAATACAGATTTAGGAGAAGGAATCGGGTCTATGATCCTGATCTCTTCAGTAGAGAGGGGGGTCCGATCCCGTACGAACCACGTGGTTTATGGTTTTGTCACTGAGAATGAAAAAAACAGGATTTTTCTCACTTGAAAAAACAGGAATTTTCTCACTTTAATGGATGTTTCTTGGACGGTTATGTGTGTTGGTCAATTTATTTGATGTTTTTCATGGATGTCAATATCAATTTATGTCTGTTTTATGGTTTTTGTCAGTGAGAATGAAAAAAACGACGACGAGTACAACAATTTATGGATGTTTTATGGTTTTTGTCAGTGAGAATGGAAAAACAGGATTTTTCTCACTTTGATGGATGTTTCAAAAACAAGATCACGTGTTTCCTTCTCAGCCAATCAAAGGGCTTGTTACATCTGCTTCTCATCCAGTCAGAGGGCTGGCTATATAATAGTGGCGGAGGTTTGCAGAGAATATGAGGAAAGGATTTTTACTTTAGTTTTTTTATTAGTCTGTGAATAGGATTTAAAGGAGTAAGAACAGTTTGACTTTACTCATTTGGATATATATATTTGTGTGTTGACGAGTGGAATGTTTACGCTATTAGAAGTTGATAGAGGAGTTGATTGCAATAATACAAGAGCACCAAATATTGCGGTGGAAATCACGAGAGGATCACGACTTTGTCTGGAATGGGATGAAGTATATGCAAGATATGTAATATCCTTGAGCGAATTTAAAATGGAGGATCAATTATGTTTCGCTGCAAAAATTGATATAGCACATGTGAATAGACTTCAATGTGCTTTAAGTGCATTAGTGAAACATATCGAAGACAATAAACTGTATCGCTAATTGTACATGCTTAGTATTTTTGTTGTTGTAATTATTCAATAAAATTGCTTCGAAATCGAAAATGTTCCCTTTCTTTTCTGGTTAGATTAGGGCTAACGAATCAGGGTCAGTTTAGAGTCAGCAGTCAGAGTGAAAGGATTGAAAATGAATAAATTTGAGAAAGAGAGAATTAGATCAAATCTAGTGTTTATGGAAAAACATTTGATTTTGGATGACGATTTTCTCGAGTTATCTCTTCAACGCAGGATATTCTTTCGTCAGGGAACACTTGACAATATAATGAAAACTGATTCTCCCCCATTGGACTATTGTATGAAACTTTTAAATTGTGACTCAAATGCTTATAGTCAATTTATTGATATATTAATTGGAAAAAAGCAGAATCATATCGTGGATATACTTTTGAAAACATTGCCAATGGATTCAGTGTAGATGGCTCCACCATTTGAAAAAGGTAACGTCACAGAGCTACTCCTCACCACCTTGAATTTATCGAACGAGGACGATCAGTTTCGTTTTAGCTGTGAGAGAGTTGACATTGGAAACCAAAAAAAAAGTTCTATACATGTCCATTGTGCATGTACACTCTTGGCAGTTGGACTCAATGTGAGAATTGTACAATTATTGATGACTATAGTGAAAAGTGTAAATTATGTAATCCTTGTAAATTACATAGAGGCTATGCAGTAAAAATTAAAGGATGTAATTCATGTCTTGAGGAGATTTGTGACTCTCACCCTAGAGGATACCTGTGGTCCAATTGTCACTATGATAAATATGATCAGTGGGAGAATACTTACCCCGCTATTATTGGAAAGAATCCAAAACGTGATTTTAGTTTATTTCTACGAGATTGGTATCGTCGTGGATTTAAATTATTCTGGGAAGAGGAATCTGGTCTACGATTCAACTGTTGGGGTAACAAGACAATTTGGTTTCTACGTCATCGTTGTGACGACACTGCCTATTATGACTATAAACCAAGTGATTTGTATTTGGCAGTTACCGAATGTGATTCACCATTTGAAAACACTGTATGTGATATTGCTTCAAATAGACAGATTGAAACTCGTGAATTTCATAATATGAACGCAAATAGCATCATTGACTATACAAAGAGATATGACAAGAGTGAAGTTACATTGTACTGTAGAAAATGTGACCCTGACTTTGCAGTCAATCAAGATCAATATACAGTGAATCCAAATGATTTACCAGCATTAGTGGTTCACGACAGTTGCCTATACATCGAAGAAGAAGAAGAAATCTAAAGTGAAGATTTAAAGACATTGTTGTATATATATGCATTTTATTAATAAACAAATTCACAAACATTTTTTAAGCACTTTACTCTTAGGGCACTGAAATCAATACTGTATAGGTCTGAGAGGATATTTTCCACTAGAAAGTCGTTCAGACGAGGATTGTCACCATAAATATGGAGAAACTGCTTGTAAGTATAGCCGCGACATCGGAACAAAAATATAGTAGTGCATGGAAGCCACAGCTTTTAGTCGTTAGATCCTGCACCCTCTTCCGATTTTGAATAATAGTTTTCCCACTGCTCTCAATATAGTTGCTGATGTGGGGTGTGTAGAATGTATAGGGTAGACCAAGAGGATCAAAAATTCAATCGTCTTCATTGTTTGAAAGATGCACGGCCAATGACCCGTCAGCACAGTCGATGGACTGCTATTAACAATAATTAAGCTATTGTTCGCACTTTGAATTTTTCCAAGAAAGTCCGAGGGTAGACAATAGGATTTGTACTGGGACATGTAGGGGTCCATATTAAATACATTGATTATTTGACTGGTGTTCATGGCGCCAAGTCTAGTAGAAAACTGCCTTCGGAAGTGATTTCCCAATAGGTTTCATATTGATTTAGTGAGATTAGTGCAATACTCTCAGCCAATGGGTCGGCAAATGTACACTCTAAACGCACACTCCCCGTAAGTACTATACTCATATCCTGTGTCCCAGACAAATCCAGTACAATGATACCATGTGTTTTAGCAAACATTTCTTCGGTTATACCATTTTCAAATAGTTGAGAGTCATGATCTAGGGTTTGCATGGTCAACTCATACAATGTTCTATAGGATTTATGAAAAGATAGATTGTAGAGTGGGATACCGTTTACTTTGCACACAAGAGATGAAAGTCCAAACATCTCGAATTTATGTGGACATCCAGTCCACGATCCTATTGCACTGGCGCTTTTTACAAATGCCAAAGCGAGTTTTGACGGAATTTCGCCATTGATAAAGGATGAATCGGTGAAGGTGCGTGAGCCCATGGCAATATGACGTTGATTGGTGATTGTATGAGGAACAAGTAATTTAATATTATTTCCATTGGCTCTCAGTTTTTCCACTGCCAAAGCAACAGAACTCATGACCTGTTGTTTGCGTACATGAAGTATTGTCGAGGTGAGGGAGAGACTTACATCAGGATTGGCAGCAAGTTCTTTTCTCAATATGAAATTGGAGGGTGCAAGCGTTAGTTTTATATCCACTTTAACATTGGGGGGCAGCCATTGGGGTATATTAAATATTTCATGATATATTTTTCCAACTAGATGTAATTCGCTAGTTGTAGCATTTTTAAGTGCATCTGTACTATCAGTATTAGTAATATATTCATATCCATTGGAGGTACCTCTCAATTCCTTGTATGACTTGGGTGTCATCAACATGAATTGCATATAGCTTGTATAATTTGAGAGATTGTTGCTTGTGCTCACCAGCGTGCCATTGATGTAGACACTGATTTGACGAAATAAATTATGTAATATACAATTTTCATAGGATATTCCATCGGCCCGAATTGGCATTGTATTATCGGATTTCCGGACTTTCATTTGTAAATCTATAAATGTTGAAGACATGTCCATAAAGTAGTCTTCATTGGAATAAATTTGAAAGTGGATATTATCGGAGAGGGGTTGTTGAGGATAAAATTGTTCATAGTATCCATGCTTGACACTCACATCAACATTTTCTGCATTGAATAGATTCAATGATGAGGTGATTGAAGGATGGAAATCCTTGTGCGGTAGATATGCCATTTTTCAGTCTAGGATAAGGCTTGGAGACTGATGGTGGAGACTGATGAGTGATGCATTGTTTCTCGACCTTTTTAAACCTTTTCCATTTTGTTTTAATCTCTCGCCAAGGGTTTGCGCACTGGACCTAAGATTTTCCGTAGCACTTTTTTTAAAATCCTTGCCAGAGCCACAATCATATAGTGTAGAGGATGCAAAATCTGTCGCAGCCGGTACAAGATATTTTCTAGCCAGTGGTAGTGCAGAGCGAAAGAGCTTAGCAAACCAACTGCCAAGACCGTAGCCAGACATTGACGAGCGACCTTTGTAATAGTCCATTGCATTGCCCTGTTGTCTTGGGCCAAGAGTATTAACATAGCAGTCAATATCAGGACAAGTGAATACCACTTTTCTATTAGACATCTTGTTGTTGAACGATGGGACGAAAATGGCATGTAATCAAAGCCAAACCTTTTGAAATTGTTATGGGACCACCCAATTCAGTTCTTAGTGTTAACTGACAGAGTTCCAAATAGGAAGTGTTTACGGGAATATACTGAAGATGCTTTATATTGTAGTGGTGAATATGTTCTTGATTGGTTTTTCGTTCAAGAACTCGTAGGAGGGGAACATTTGAATTACCAACCCGAGATGTTTCCACAAATGAGGCGTAGAGAAATATACAAGTGTCTGTGGAGAAGGCAGGCGGGTAGTCAGCAAAAATGAAATTAGTGTTTCCGGCACTTTTACCATTGATTATATTGAGCTTAAAGCCAAGAACATCCTTTAGATTATCATTGAGAATAACCTTTTCGCTGGCAATAGGTGAAATAATGTAGATCTTGCCCTCCTCCTTTGAATAGTTGAAATGAAAAGCTCCTTTTTTACGAGCGAAAATTCTTTTATTAATAGAACGACATAAATCATTCATACAGGTGAGTTCCTCATAGGGTAATTCAATATATGGATAATCGATCCAATTGATTTTTTGAATTTGTTCTTGATCACCTGAGGGTGGTGGCGGCCAATCATAGGGTCTAATTTTTATATCATATTTACGATCTTTTCTCAGGATGTCATAGGTATTTTTGAGAATACAGTCGACAAGAGCCAATTCATACTTTCCGTCGTCGAATTTGATGGTGGGGGAGAGTTTCGTCCCAAAATCACTTGTTCTATTCAAGTCATTGTAGAGAGGATCAGAAGCATTGGACATGAAAGTCACATAGAAATCATTGGGCATTGTTAATATCTTCAGCACTGACCCAAAAAACAAAATCTGAGTTGTATCCTAGCCAGCGAACAAGCAACTGTCTCTTGCCCATACGAGTACGACTCTTTAATATCTTTTCAATTTGATAAATTTCACTAGTGTTTCTAACTTTTTGCAGTTCATATTCATAAAAACCGCTGAGAATTTCATCATATTTGGTGTCTCACAGTCGATATGTCGTGGGTTCGGTGTCCAGGATTTTGGACACTTTAAAAAGTTCAGTGCTCCATAAATAATTCCCCTTTTCAAAAATATTGGTGGTTCTATTAATTCGAACAGTATCACCAACATTGAATTTCTTCTTCACATTTTTTTTTTCTTTTTCACCATGGAGTATTGCTTTAGAAAAGCATCAAATGTATTTTCATTGTAATGAACTTCCCGAGGGCTTGAGTTGGACAGAGATCGATGAGGTCGATGGTTGTATATCTTCATGATTTTATCTAAATCATGAATAAAAGCCGATGTATTTTTCAGTGTACAATATCTTGAAATTAATAGACGAATCGTTCTTATTAATCGTTCAGCCAATGCAGCCTTTATCGGACTGTGACTATGATAAAGTGTTGTATTATATTTCAATAGAACCTTTTGCACATGGGGATTAACTAATTCACTGCCACGATCCGATTGATTTTTCTATATGAATCCTGTTCAAGAATACTTTCAATGACCTGAGCAACTTCAACACCTCTCTTTGACCGTAATGGAATGGCATAGGCATAGCGACTAAAGACACTGATTGCCACCAGAATATATTTTTATGGTGTATTGTGACGCCGTTGAACTGCGTCTAAAGTTAAAAGATCCGTTTGAATTATATGCAGAGGGAAAAAGGCTTTAGTTTGTCGATATTGTTTACCACGAAGCCTGCGATTCCGATGCAGTGTGTAACTCGATTCATTCTCTAGATACTCTTTTGCTTTTTTCAATGTGCTGCCGGAGACAACTTTAGAAAGCGTTTTGGGAGAACTTAAACTTCCCGCTTCACCAATATTTTCATAGACACCTTTCAGAACTTCATCCATTTTGAACGTAAACACGAAGTGTAATGACCACGTCCCCTTTTGCACACTGGAGGGTGAATCAATTCGTCTTCGCTTTTGACTAGCAGCCACAGGTGTTGTAAAATCATTGCTGCTGCTGCTAGTACTTTCAAATATTGAATCTTCTTCTTCTGTTTTAAATGGTGTTGGTGTTGTTGGAGGACTATATTCTCTTAGTTTCTTTAGAATTTGCTTATTGCCAATAAGACTTTTGGGAAAGTTTGATACACTTAGAAAGATGTATAGAATATTGTCAAATGATAAAAGTCCTTTACGATTCGTTGCCATATCACAAATTAAATCAACTAGATTCTAAATTTTTCCTGAATTATAATTCGTTTCCCTGGGCTGTCGACTTGAACTTGATGTTCATCACCAGTTTCCAGCATGAGATATGATAATACTCTTTTACTCTGTTCTCGATAGGTCAGTGGCAATAGGTTTCCAATTTTCGATACAATCGAATTCAATTCCTTCTCCTTTGATTGTGCAGAATCTTGAGGAGATGTTTCCTGTTTAGAGGGATCGGTAACAGCGGCGGCGGGTCTCTCACGATAAGGTTTATGTTTTTCCACACGTCGCAATGCATCTTGAAGTAAAAGCAGTTGTTTGTCATCGGCAATATTCTCATCATTAATGAATTTGCCTAGATTGTCTTCAAAATGTTCGACAGGCGAGAGGACAAGTTCAAATGGTGTCAATTTATAGGGTTTTGCCATTCTCTCTCTAGAGAAAACTGTTTACAAGTCCTGCAGTTATTGGCAGTAAAAGTGTGAAAAAGCTACCACCGGCTTGAAGGAGACGTTTTCTTTTAAAAATTTTCCCTTGTTTTTACAAGCCAAGGCGCGTACAGTGGAGCGATGTTGCTTTGTCTGTTGTCTAACACCTTCTGGCAGTTGAACATTGCCCATCTGTCTTTGTGTGTTTGTCTGTCAATCTCTGTGTGTCTTATCTGTTTTTGTCTCTGTCTCTGTGCTTGTGTGTCTAACTATCCGTTTGTCTGTCTCTGTGTCTGTCTTTTTGCGTTTATGTTTCTGACTCTATATGTTTGTATATGTGTCTTATGTCTCTCTCTCTCTCTCGCCCTCTCTCTCTCTCTCCCTCTCTTTGTGGCTGTGTGTTTGACTGTGTGTTGGTCTTTTTCTGTGTCTGTCTTTGTTTGTTTGTGTGTCTGACTCTTTGTGTTTGTCTGTTTTTTCTCTTCTCTCCGTGCCTGTTTGTCTGACTGTGTATTTGGCTGCCTCTGAGTCTGTCCCTGTTGGCTTGTGTTTCTGACTTTGTGTATTTGTATGTTTATTTTATGTCTCTCTCGCTCTCCGTGCCTTTGTTTTTGTGTGTCTTTGTCTCTCTCTTCGTGCTTGTGGGTCTGACTGTGTGTTTATCTTTCTCCGTGTCTCTCTTTGAGTGTTTGCGTGTCTGACTCTGTGTGTCTGTCTGTTTCTTGTCTCTTTCTCCAAACTTGTGTGTTTAACTGTGTTTTTGTCTCTCTCTGTGTTGGCCTTCATTTGTTTGTGTTTCTAAATCTTTATGTTTTTAGGTCTTTCTTATGTATCTCTCTCTTTGTGCCTGCGTTTCTGAATCTGTGTTTGCCTGTCTCTATGTCTATCTTTGTGTGTTGTGTATTTAACTCTCTGTGCTTGTCTTCTTTTATTTTTGTCTCTCTCTCTGTGCCTGTGTGTCTGACTCTGTGTTTTGCCTGTCCTAAAGTATCTGTTAGTTGTGTTTTCGACTCTGTGTGTTTGTGTGTTTCTTTCTTTTTTCTCTCTATCTCTCTATGCCTGTGTGTCTGACTGTGTGTTTGCGTGTCTCTGTGCCTGTGTGTTGGCCTGTGTTATTAGCTGGGTCAGTGTCTGTCTTGGTGAGTTTGTGTGCCTGACTGGGTTTTTGTGTGTTTTTTTTCTCTCTCTCTTTTTCTCTCACTCTCTCTCTCTCTTTCTCTCTCTCTCTTTCCGTGCTTGTGGGTCTGACTTTGTTTTTTCCTGTCTCATGTCTGTCTCGTGTCTCGACTGTATATTTCGCTGTTTCTGTTTCTGTCCTTGTTGGCTTCTGTGTCTGACTCTGTGTGTTTGTAGGTGTATTTTATGTCTCTCCCGCTCTTCGTGCCTTTGTTTTTGTGTTTTTTCTCTTTTTTCGTACTTGTGCGTCTGACTGTGTGTTTACCTTTCTCTGTGTCTCACTTTGAGTGTTTGGGTGTCTGACTCTGTGTGTCTCTGTCCGTTACTTGTCTCTTTCTCCACGTTGTTTGTCTAACTTTGTTTTGTATGTCTCTGTGTCTGTCTTCGTGTGTTAGTGTGTCTGAATCTGTATGTTTGTACGTGTTTTCTATGTCTCTCTCTCTCTCTCTCTCTCTCTCTCTCTTTGTGCCTGCGTATCTCAATCTGTGTTTGCCTGTCTCTGTGTCTATCTTTGTGTGTTTGTGTGTCTGACTCTCTCTGCTTGTCTGTTTTTATTTTTGTCTCTCTCTCTGTGCCTATGTGTATGACTCTGTGTTTTCCCTGTTAAATCTGTCTGTTTTTTTTTGTTTTTTTTTCTCTGTGTGTTTGTGTGTTTCTTTCTTTTATTTCTCTCTCTCTATGCCCTTGTGTCTAACTGTTGGTTTTTCTGTCTCTGTGTCTGTCTTTGTGTGTTTTTTGTTTCAGACTCTTTGTGTTTGTGTTTTTTTGTGTTCGTCTCCAACCCTGTGTTTCAGACTGCGTTTTTGCCTTTCTCTTTGTTTGTCTTTGTATAGCTGACTCTTTGTGTTTTTTGTGATTTTATTCCTCTTTCTCTCTTCTGCCTGTTTATCTGACCATTTATTTGCTTGTCTCTGTGTCAGTCTTTGTGTCTTGGTTGGTCTTAAACTATATGTTTGTATGTGGGTTTTATGTCTCTCTCTCTCTCTCTCTTCTTGCATTGTGGCTGACTGTGGTGTTTGCCTGTCTCTGTGTCTTCCTTTTTTTGTTTATGTGTCTGACTCTGTGTGTTTGTCTTTGTTTTTGTCTCTCTCTCTCTATCCGTGCCTGTGTGACTGACTGTGCATTTGGCTTTCTCTGTCATTGTGTGTCTGAATATGTGTGCTTTTATATGTGTTTTTGTCTTTCTCTCCGTGCCTATATGTTTACCTGTCTCTTTGTCTGTCTTTGTGTGTTTCTGTGTCTGACTCTATTTTTACGAGTATTTTATGTGTGTCTCTCTTCGTGTCTCTGTGTCTGACTCTGTGTTTGCCTTTCTCTATGTCTCCGTTCGAGTGTTATATATCGGTGTGTCGGACTGAGTGTTTGCCTGACTCTGTGTTTGTCTTCGTGTGTTAGTGCTTCTAACTCTGTGTGTGTTTTTGTCTCTAACTCTCTCCGTGCCTAAGTGTCTGAATGCGTATTTGGCAGTCTTTGTGTCTGTCTTTGTGTGTTTCTGTATTGGACTCAGTGGGTTTGTGTATGTTTTTTTTTCTCTCTCTTTCTAAGTGATTTTATGTCTGACTATGTGTCTGCCTGTCTCTTTGTCTGTCTATGTGTGTTTTTTTGTTTGTTTGACTCTGTGTGTCTATGTGTTTTTTGTCTTTCTCTCTGTGCTTGTGTGTCTGACTGTGTCTTTGCCTGTCTCTGTGTCTATATTTGTGTGTTTGTGTGTCTAACTCTGTTAATTTGTTTGTGTTCTTGTCTCTCTCATTCTCCGAGCCCGTGTATCTGACTTTGTGTTTGGATGTCCCTGTGTCTATCTGTTTGTGTTTGAGTATCTGACTCTGTGTGTTTGGTTATGTTTTTTTTTCTCTCTCTCTCTCCGTGCTTGTATGTCTGAATGTGTGTTTGCTTGTCTCTGTGTCTGTCTTTTTAGGTTTGTGTGTCTGACACTGTGTGCATGTATGTTTTTTTTCTGTCTCTCTGTCTCTCTCTCTTTTTTTTCTTTCTCTCTCTCTCTCTCTCTGTCTCTCTCTCTTTCTCTCTCTCTCTCTCTCTCTCTCTCTCTCTCTCTCTCCTCTCTCTCTCTCCTCTCTCTCTCTCCTCTCTCTCTCTCTTTCTCTCTCTCTCTCTCTGTCTCTCTGCTCTCTCCTCTCTCTCTCTCTCTCTCTCTCTCTCTCTCTCTCTCTCTCTCTCTCTCTCTCTCTCTCTCTCTCTCTCTCTCTCTCTCCTCTCTCTCTCTCTCTCTCTCATCTCCTCTCTCTCTCTCTCTCTCTCTCTTTCTCTCTCTCTCCCTCTCTCTCTCTCTCTCTCCTCTCTCTCTCTCTCTCCTCTCTCTCTCTCTCCTCTCTCTCTCTCTCTTCTCTCTCTCTCTCTCTCTCTCTCTCTCGACTGTGGAGTTTCCAGTCTCTGTGTCTGTCTTTGTGCGTTTTTGTGTCTGATTCTTTCTGTTTGTGTTTGTTTTTTGTCTCTCTTTCTCTTTGTGTCTGTGTGTCTGACTATATGTTTCCTGTCTCCGTGGAACTTTCTTTGCGTGTTTTGTGTGTATGACCTTGTGTGTGTTTTTGTCTCTCTCTCCAAGCCTGTGTGTCTGACTGTCTGTTTGGATGTCTCTGTGTCAGTCTTAGTGTGTTTGTTTTTTCTGACTCTGTGTGTTTGTCTGTTTTTTTAGTTTCTTCCTCTTTGTTCTTGTATATCTGACTGTGTGTTTGCCTGTCTCTATGTCTGTTTTGGTGTGTTTCTGTTTCCGACTCTCTGTTTTTGCAAATGTTTTGTATCTCTCTCCGTACCTGTATGTCTCACTGTATGTTTGCCGGTCTCTTTGTCTTTTTTGTGTGTTTGTTTGTCTGAACCTGTGGGATTTTTCTGATTCTCGCTCTCTCTTTGCCTGCATATCTAGCCTTCTGTTTGCCTGTCTCTGTGTCTGCCCATAAATGTTTGTGTGTGTAAAAGATAGTATATATAGTAAAATCTATTATATAAGAAAATTCTTGGTATAATAAAAAGTTATGTTATGTTGACATTTTTTGTATAGTGAAATCTATTGAACAGTAAAATTCACGGTACAATAAATTTAAAGTCAAATTAAATGTAGAATTATTGTATAATACAATTTAATGTATATACACATTTTTACACAAATATTAGTACATTTATAGGATTATTAAAAAATTTTGAATAATGTATTTATATATTAATTTGCTATATATAAGGGTCCACCGGTGTGGGCAAACGTCCCATGTGTTACCAACCTTCTCCTAGTAAAGGGTTAAATTTTAGGGTAAAGAAGAGAATCATCGTGGGAGTTTTCTGTACAGGAGGACAAAAGCGGCAGGGCATAAGATTCAGAACTTTGGACAATAGCATCTGCCAAGGTATGATGCAACTTCTTGGAGTTCCCAAAAGACTGCATAACTTGAATTCAACCCTATTCCCACTTGAGGAGTGGCGTCCCTTTAGGAAATTTTAGCCTAGTAAACCAAAAGCATTCGTAGGGATGATTAATGGATAATACCTCTGAACTTGGTTTGTTTTGGTTGGTGATTTTGGGCTGAAAAACCTCTTACTAGCTAATTCATCTAATGTGGGTTTCCTTCTCATAGTAGCATAGTATTTTTCTTTATGAATATACAATGAGTCAGAGGTAATAGGCTTCAGATTGTCTGTGCTGGATTTCTAATCTTGTATATAAAAGAGCATCGTCAAGCACTGAGAAACATGTTGTGACCAAGATGAGTCCAGGATTGCACAAGGCCTCCAATCCTTAACTGGACGTCCTAGGGAATCTTTCTTTCCACCCCTAAGCTAGCTTAAGAGCTTTTGTACAGACTGAAGAAAATTTGATGGTCCCCATCCTGCACCGGCATCCAGAACCATTTCTTTTCCTGAGGCCAAAATAAGTTCAATGATTTAAAGAATATGAAAAGTGGTAGTGAAACTTGTAGCCCTTGGAGTTTCAAATTAATACCTTAGGTCTTTGCTGTTTATAGCCATACACCTCTTTTGATAACCCATTGTAAATAATGATTATCTTGAGCCCCTCTTCTTCAGCTCTCAATTTCCAATTTCACTATTTGCAAAGCATTACTTCGAGAATGATGATCATCCCTGAAAAAGTACATCCCTCAAAATATTTGTTACGAGGGAAAAATTGAAGAGCTGTTGATAGGTCAATCCTCATCAGATAATGACAGGAATCAACTAGAAACGAAATAATTTTTAAAGCACGAAAGTCGTGCCCGGTACCATTTCTTCTTTAAAACTCATCAATAAGCAATCTACTGGTTACGCAATAATTTTTTATCCTAAAAAGTTTTGTTCTGCACCTATCTTTCTCAAAAAAGGTGGTTCTTCATATATCTTCTTAGATTTTAGAAGGTATGCGCACTGATATTTCAGGCATATTGGAACGATATATTTTTATTTCTATTAAAAGAAAATTAGACCAAAGTGAATATTTTTTCAGCTCTTAACAAGGCACTGCTCGTTTTTAGCTTTACCTTTTTTACTCATTGTAGGTTCTGCTCATTTTGGATTTCAACTACCTATTCATAATGATCTATCGTCGTTTTGCGCCAGAAATCTTTTGAATTTTATATCTGCCCACCATAGCCTTAATGTAGCTTTTCACTTTTCTTTGAAAAATTCTTTTGTGGAAAAAGGGTTTTTAATTAATATAATAAACAAACAGTTTTTTTGTCTCATAAATTTGTTTATTTATCTCTGATTTTGTTTCTCAAACGCAGCACCAGATCCTTTTTAGAAAAATTAGCCTACTATCATATTCAAGTGTATAAAGTTATCTAGGTAGTTCACAGCTGTGACAAAACTTGTTTCTGCTCACAGTTTTGGAATAAGAAATTTTTGTATGAATGACGTCCGGTACACTTGGAATCGTTAAAATAAATTTTGCTTTAGATGAATGTCCATGTTAAATATTTTGAAGCTGCAATGCACTTTAATTTTATTTTTGGAACTTAATTCGAGGGAGATTTTCTTGGAGAATATCCAGGGGGGAAATTATCCATGGCAATGTTTTTCTCGTAGAAAATCTCTAGGATGATTTCTCCATGGGTGGGGTGGAGTGTTTTGAGGGAATTACGAAGAAACACTAGGACTAGAAAATAATTTATCATTTAGCCGATTTAGCTCATTTAGCTGAATCAGGATTACAGGAGGATATAATTTGCAGTATAACTTAGTCAAATCAATACTTGACAACTTAAAGAGCTTTTAACTTCTAGCTTTTCGATGGTATGAAGAAAACTTTTATTCTCGTTCCACTGAGCAGAAAATTTAGTAATATTTAGGTTTATATAATCGATCTTCCCCGAAAGAATACAGATCGTAAAAGATTTTTCATTCTGGCAGTTATATACAGAAAGGAGGCATGGAAAAGAAACCAGAACTTACATAGTAGATTAAAATTGATGATTTACCACCCCATAAATTAATAAAAAATACCATAAATATCTTAGTATTTAATTTATATATTTTGGAAATTTGGCGTGTTTAATGTGCATTATAACCAGCCAATTTCTGCTGAATTTTGCAACCACATAGTTAAAACCCAAAATTACTCCGTTACAAGCTGGACATTAAATGTATATTCTTTGAGATATGCTAAAGGTATTTCGGATGCACAATAGACCCAAATTTATTTCTTTTTCCGATGAGATTTAGTTATAACCCTGTAAAAATTTTAAGGGAAAGGGTTAGAATATTTTTACGTTCAATTTCTTAAACTTTTCTTTAAACAGTGAATATTGTACTTATATTTTACTTGCTGATACAAAATAATTCAAGCTATGTCTATATAAGTTAGAAACAACTAAGTGACCAGTAACCAAAATTACAAAGAACACAAGCAGCACAATGGTGCTGACTCAGTAAAGAGTGAAATGGGTACAATGTATTATTTATAAATATTTTTCTAACCATGGTACATCGTATAGAAGCAGTTATTGAAAACTTCTGTCTGAAATTTTGAAAGGAGCTCATTCTATCGGAAACTGAGATCTATTCTCCTTTTAAGAGTCAAAAGTGGCTAGAGTGCAACCAGAAATAACACCCATCATTTCTCTTGTCACATCAGATTAAAATTTCGAGATGATCGTTTTATTCACCATAGTTGAAAGGTTCAGTATTTTGCTGTTTGGAGAAGTCAAATCCCCTACAACCCTCATGGCAAGGGCTATAAATTATGCTAGAAGCCAGTCATTAACTGATATGGTTTTACAGAAAAGGTTGACAGAAGCTTTGGAAGAAATTCATTCGATCGGACATTGGATATTTTAGTTTCCTTCTTAAGACTTAAAAGTGATGGCAGGGTGACTAGTCCATCATCCCTCTTTTTCCCCAAATCTTTCCAAACAAAACTTTAAAATTTACTATTTTGTTTAAAATAGTCCAAAGATCATATAGGCCTCCAGGGACTCCAGGGTTCACAGAGCCCCCTAAAGTTCCTGGGCAGCAGAGGAAATCCGTCAGCGCACCTCAAAGCGGTGGAAGGGTGTAAACACCACTGAGTTCCACGCCGAGCGATTTGGTGGCCAACGCGCTCCGGGTGACCCGCAAGACTGGGGACCTTGCGGTCAACTCTATTCCCAAGAAAAATCGATGGATCTGAGACCTAGAAGAAAAGTTGTAACGGCTACGGCGTCCCGGCAAGCGACGCGGCCCCTGTATTGGCGCGGGTGTCGAGATATAAACAAGCTAACCATACTACGGCGTTCCCGGCAGGCGACGCGACTTCGAAAATGGCGGCGAAGTCGAAAACTCCTTTTCATGCCATAAATCTAGGAAAACCCACTACAGTCATTAAACAGGCAAAATCTAGAATAAATGTGGGATGCTGGAATGTAAGATCCGTCAAACAAGAAGCCACGCAAGTTTTTCTTGTCCATGAGATGGAGAAGTACAACATAGACATACTTTGCATATCCGAGACTAGAATTTCAGGTTCTGGCTCCATAGTTATTACAGCTCCTGAAACGCTACATCAATTCCATTTTTTCTACTCCGGAGTAGAGGATAATTTGGGACTCCACGGAGTTGGTTTCATCAGAAACCAAAGAACCAGAAATGCTCTCCTAGAATGGGAACCAGTCTCCTGTAGACTTGCCAGAATCAGACTAAAAGGAAACCCCGCAAATGTGTCGATAATTTCTACCTATGCCCCCACCCGTGACGCTGCTGATACGACCAAGGATGATTTCTACGGCGAGCTACAGCAGCTGTCTTCTTCTGTTGCCGCACGTGATTACTTGATTGTTGCTGGAGACTTCAACGCAAGAGTTGGTCCCTCTGACCAAACCACAAGACAAGTCCTGGGAAAATTTGGACAAGGTCACAGATGCGAGAATGGGCAAAGGTTGTTAAACTACGCCTTGATGAACCACCTTGTTGTCACCAATACCATATTTCAGCACAAACCTAGCCACCTTTTAACTTGGCATTCAAATGACGGTGTCACTAAGGCTCAAATAGACTTCATTCTCGTACGCCAGCGCTAGAGAAGCTCCGTACAGGTTTTCGATCTTACAACGGCGCGGACACAGGCTCGCAGTCTGGGTCTGACCACAGGCTTGTTGCTGCAAAAATTTTGCTACGTCTTGCAACTCGGAGGAAAACCAAGCCCAAGGTCAGATTCAACATCGGTAAGCTCCAAGACAAAGAAGTTCGGCAGGCCCTCAATTTGGAACTGACTAACCGATTTGACGCCCTCAGTTCTGATGAAAACCCAACCTCCGAGAAGAGATGGGAGACCTTTAAAACAGTGATGAAAGAGACTGCTGATGAGATCCTAGGCCGAGCAAAAATCAAACGACAGCACTGGATTACCGCTAGGACCCTGTCAATAGTCGGTGAGCGAAGACAAAAGATGAGCGGCCCTAAAGAAGAAACAAAAGAGCTGCGCAGACAGGTAAAACGCTCTGTTCGTCTGGACCGCCGCCAAATGTGGGAAGATGCTACCGTGTCGTTAGAGAAAGCAGCACGCTCACATGATACCCGCAAGCTTTACCAGATCCTGAAAGAGTCCGTTGGTAAGAAAGCTGCTGTCTCAGAAATAGTCAAAGACAGATCAGGAAAAATCATCAGTTGTCAGATGGAGCGCTTAGCAAGATGGAAGGATCTCTTTCAGATCCTCCTAAACCATCCCCATCATCCGCCCATGATGCTTTCCCACCTTCCGCTTCTAAAGAACCCTACGACGTCGAGCTGGACACACCGACCAGAGCCGAAATACTAAAAGCGATCAAGACCCTGAAGAACCACAAAGCCCCAGGTGAAGACGGCCTCCCCCGGAAGTGTACAAACAATGCCCTGAGGTCACTGCTGAACAGCTCCATGGCATTCTCGAAGAAGTGTGGAGGACCAATTCTTTCCCAAAAGATTGGAAGACATCAGTCATTCTCCCTTTCTATAAGAAAGGAGATAAAACCGAATGCAAAATTACCGCGGAATATGTCTTATAGACATTGCGGTCAAAATATTCGGGATCATACTCTTGAACAGCTTCAAAGGGGCAAGGGAGGAAAGAACCCAAGAAAATCAAGCCGGCTTTCGGACAGGTAGAGGCTGTACTGATAATATCTTCGTTTTTCGCCTCATTATCCAGCAGTTTGAAAGGTACAATCTACCCCTGATCTTGATGTTCCTGGACTTCATTGCCGCCTTCGACTCTGTCACTCGCCAGAAACTTTGGAAGATCCTAGAGAATGACGGAATGCCGCTGAAGTTTGTTGAACTGATGAAGGCATACTATGACGCGTCAGTGAGCCGAGTTCGAGTCTATGGTGAAAAAACTGAAAAATTCCTGGTTTAGTTCGGAGTAAAACAAGGGTGTGTCCTCTTTCCGACTCTGTTCAATTATTGCGTCAATTGGGTGCTTGAAAATGCACTGTCGTCCTATCCAGGAGTTCAGATCGGACAGAATCTTTCACTGGCTGACCTCGATTATGCGGATGATGTTGGCCTCCTGTCAGAACCCGTAGAAGCTCAAAACATGCTTGACAACGTGGTGGCCTGGGCAGACCTGATCGGCTTGAAAGTCAGCACAGAGAAAACGAAATTCATGGCTATTAACCACGACACAGGACCATTCACACTAACTGTCAATCAAGTTCAGCTGGAAAAAGTCAACTGTTTTACATACTTAGGCTCCCAAATATGTATTGACGGATCCTCCGACGCTGATATCCAACAGAGAATACAGAAAGCGCAGACAGTCTTTGCCTCCCTTCGGAAACCCTTATGGAATCGCCGCGAAGTCAGTGTCCGAACGAAAGTTCGAATCTACATGGCACTAGTCCGCACCGTTCTCCTTTACGGATGCGAAACATGGTCGGTAAAACTACAGCATGAGAATACGCTGAAGGTGTTTGAGCATACCTGTCTGCGAAGAATTCTCAGAATACAGCTGCGTGACCGTATCTCCAGCGCGGATCTACGTCGAATGTGCAATATTCAGAGAGATGTTGCGCTCACTATTAAAGAACGCCGTTTGAAATGGTTAGGCCATGTTTTGCGGAAGCCGCCAGAATACTTGCCTCGCCAAATACTTCTAGTCGAGCCTATTAGCTCCTGGAAGAGACGCCAAGGAGGACAGAGGAAAAACTGGTGGAACCTGGCCAAATCAGACCTTGAAGCTATCGGGGGATTCAGAAAGTTCGGACACAGATGGTGTCAACTCAGTGGCTTACTTTTGCAGAGCAGCTGGCAGAAGATCGCTCAACATGGTCCAAGAAGGTCTCCAAGATCATCGATGCCGGGCGAGGTGGAAACGCCTGATTCCCGCCACAAGTACAAGTACAAGTAATACCAATTTAACGTCTTTTCATACTGGAGTCTATTCAAAGATATTTGATTCTTACAGCAAGTCAGATTTCTAACAACGATTTCCACTAAGCCTTAAAATTTTGGTTTTCTTTCTTACGATTTTGGAATTGTTGTAATCCCTTGTTAAAACATATACAAATATTTTTGCAATTACCAGTTTTTTTTATTTAGGCAATTAAATGTCTTTTCATACTGCAGTCTATCCAAAGATATTTAATCATTACAGCAAGTCCGATTTCTAACAATAATTTCTACTAAGCTTCAAACTTTTAGTTTTCTTTCTTAATATTCCGGGATTGTTGTAAACCCTTGTAAAAATGTATACAAATATTTTTGCAATTACCAGTTGTTAGCTCTTTAAGTAGGTGACAACGTCATTGCAATACTGATGCACTTAACGAATTTTCTCAAACTTCTTACCTATTTAAATATTTTTTGTAGGCAAGAATATACCAGGATACCAATTTTCCCGAAAAAAATATGGAGACATTTACAAGAAAAACAAATAAATACACAATTATTGCTCCCTTTTAAACATAGTATCTTCATAAGTGAGAAATATTTGTGTATATATTTATGTTCTCAAAAACAGCTCCATATTTTTTCTGTAAAATTTGTATCCCAGTTTTTTCTTGCATAAAAATTATGTAGATGACTCAGAAGCTGGAGAAATTTCCTTAAGAGCCTTAATTTTGGAAAAAAAAAACCCTGTAATAATCAAATATCTTTGAATAGACTGTAGTATGAAATTGTAGTATGTAGTATGACTGTAGCATTAAATTGCCTTAAGGCAATTTAATGTTTTTTAAATTTTTGAATTTTGTTCAATTAAATTGAACAAAAAACTAAAGGTCAAAAGTTCGAGAAAATTTGTTAAGAACCTTAGTTTTGGAAAGAACTATTTATGTGAGCGGCATCATTCTTATATGCATATTTATTGCAAAGACGTTGTCACAATTGTCACACTTATAAGGAAAAATTGTAGATTTTCAGGTATGAAGAAGTATATTAAATTGCTTAAAGAGCAAAATATGGTAATTGCAAAAATATTTGTATATATTTTGATCCGGGTGGCAGCGGTAGCTAGCAGCCTAGTAAGAGACGATCACACCCCATAGTAAAAACTAATGTAACCCATAACTCCTGAAAAAAGATTCAGATCAAAACATAAAGTCCACTATTAGCACCGCCTTGTCCAAAACTTCTATATAGTAAACTTACCGTCCCTTGGCTTGAATAACAAAGAAAATATATTGGCTTGAAAATCAAGAAAATATACTTTAACCACGATATTCTCCACATACGGCATCTTTTTTTCTTTCTGCTTTATTTTACTCCTCAGCTACCTGGGCACTGGAAAATCATAGAGAGCTGTATAATGGCTCATTTTAAAGGAAATTGCTACATCTAGTCACTTCTGTAATTAAAAATAAAATAGATTTTAAAGTAGAATCAATTTTGTCAAAAAAACTGAATTTTTGAATTATTTTCATACTGCAGTCTTTTCAACGATATTTGAATTTTGAAGCAATCAACAGTTCATGGTAATGAGCTCTATGGTGATAGCTATTTGTCTCAATAGTAACCAAAACTCTAAAGAACGGAATTTTGATACGAATAGATACATCAAAGCAAACAGTTGCTGATAACGAACTGTATGTATAGTAAGAGCGACTCGTCTCAATAGTAACTTGCTATATCTAGTTCCTTGTGAAATTAAAGATAAAATGTTTTTTTAAATAGTTCCGGGTTGCAGCGGTAGCTAGCAACCTAATTAAAAGACGATCATTCGAAGAGCATACCATTGAATATATTGGACTTAGCTAGCTGCTCGATTTCTTGAAAAAAAAATCTTATTTGTCAACTGAAATTAGAATTATTCCTGAGATTTTTAAATAAAATAATGTTATTTAACTGCAAAGTGCAAAAATATTTATGGTGTCTGATTAGTAATTTCCATTCTTTAATTCAAACCAGAAAAAAACCTGAAAATTTTAAAATTAGCTTGGTTTTCCTTTTGTTTCAATTGACTCGCTACGTCATTTTTGCACGCCATTAATTTTATATCATCTTAGTTCAAAGTTGTTATTGTATCTTGATACCAAAATTTTTTGGCTTAACCTGTAAAAAACATATCTGTATATTGTTGTCCTATATTTCCAATGAAAAATACTCATTTTTTTTTATTTAGTTTCTAGTTCAGAATCGCTAAAGTTATTATGTAAACTGCAAAAATAGTTAAGATGTCTAACCAATAATACTGATTTTTTAATTCAAACTAGAATAATACCTGACAATTTTAGAATTAATTTTGTTTTTTGTCTCCTGGAACCAAAATTTTCTTTTTTGGCTTATTCGCTAAAGTTATTATGTAAACTGCTAAAATATTTATGATGTCTAACCAATAATACTAATTCCTTAATTTAAACTTCAAAAATACATGAAAATTTTAAAATAAGTTTTGTTTTTTGTCTACTGGAGCCAAAAGTTTTTTCATCTCAGTTCAAAGTTATTATTGTATCCTGGAACCAAACTTTTTTGTTTTGTAACTCGTAAAGTACGTATCTCTATATTGTTGTCTTATAATTCCAAAGAAAAATTCAAATTCTTCTATTTTAGTTTTCAGTTCAGAATTGATAAATTTATTATGTAAACTGCAAAAATATTTATGGTGTCTAACCAATAATACTAATTTTTAATTCAAACAAGAGAAATACCTGAAAATTTTAAAATTAGTTATGTTTTTTGTTAGGTTTTAGCTACTCGACACGTAGTATAATGTATTTAATAATTTTAAACACTGAAAAAATATGGTCTCACGTGAATGGAAAAAAAAGAATAACCAAAAAAACATTAAAATAGAGCAATTTAAATATCTACTTATCAGAAACTTTACTACACAAAAAATAAAGCTAACATCCTGAAATATTATAAAAGTTTATTTAAAAAAAGATAAAAATGCCACCGAACGCAATACAGCTCGAGAACGCGTAAGGATTGCTACTAAGATGTCTTGTAATCCAGGATTTAAGAAAATGAAATATGACAGAGCTTAACAGAGGTATGTAACGGATCAGGGGTATCGAGAATCGAAAAGTCAGACAGCCAAACAAAAGAGCAATAAACGGTATGATAATGATAAAGATTACCGAATCAAACATAAGAAAAAAGTAGCTATCAGAATAATAGGTAGATACTGGGGTGAAAAAAGCTATAATGAAAAATCAAAACCTCTGCGAGACTTTACCAAAGAAGGCATAAGGACAAAGTTAAAAATTACATTCAGAAGTCCAAGAACATTTCAAAAATGCAGGCCTATTTTCGTAAATTGAGAAACATTTTACGAATGTTTTACCAGGATTACGAAAAGTATTGAAAATTACAGATAATATTTTTTTTTTTAAAGAGCGGATGCTTTTGAAAAGTTGGCTAGAAAAGCTCTGGCAAAACTTCATAGTATTATCCAAAAGAAATGTTGTCACTTTATTGAAAAAGCTTCCAAGCTATGGACTGGCAACATTGGATCAGTTTATAGATGCAATGGAAAATATTAGACTACACAGGAATATACGGAGGCGTACTTCTTAGATAATTCGAATATTAATTCTGGAAGGAGCAATTACACTTTGTGTAGCAGTAATAAAAATATATGTACAACCCTACCTATGAACAGCGAAGGAAGAGCAATGTTTTTCAATCATTGCGAAAACGAACCTGTTAGGGTTATTAGTATATGTCTTTTTAAGACTGATGATTTAGAACAAATTTCTGGAATTTCTCAGCAAGAAAAAAGTATTTCTAAATGTGTTTCAAACAGTTCTTTTAGTTCTACTGAATATTTGGCAAAAAAATCTCTGTGTTGTAGAACAATCTGTCCTGAAAAGTACAAGACAACTATTGAAAAATGTTCTGAAACTAGATCTCACACGGAAATTATGATGGCTGAACTCATCTATAAGAATTTGAGTAAACATTCTAAAAAAAAATTGGGCAGCAGGGTACTTGGCATTGTCATCCTAATATCTGCAAGCTCTATCCGACGGATATTGAATTATGTCAAATTCTTTTTGAAATCCTCGAAAATAATATAACATTAAAATTTTCAACTGACAAAATGGTCAATTTCTACCTTGACAGCTTGGAATATTTTGAAATCAGTTGCAGCGACACAAGGAAGCTTGAGCATTCGTTGTACTGTAGCCCAAAAGAGGGATGTGAGAGCTTTTTGCGGTCTCTAAGGGCACTAGCTCCAAATTTTCCTGTCTTGACCTTTTTAATTAATAGTTTATATAAGGCAGTATAAAAATCAAGATTATACAACAAATTAATATACTAAAAGTCTAAGGTTCGTACAAGGAATTAAGTGATTATTTAGAAGAAGTATCAAGAAGATTCGACTGTAATAGTCAAGGTGTCATCTATGGTGATAGCAATATTAGAGTTTTCGTAGATGAAAATACAATAATAAAGTCATTTGGTGAGACCCTTGACAAGGTAGCTAACATTAGGAATATATACCCCATAATGTATTGAGACTATTGCAAGCAGGTAACGACAAAATATCAATTGAAGACTCTAAGATCCCTTTCAAATGGAAAAGGTTTTGATGTAATTTTGACCACGATTTCAGAACACCTTCAACAGGACATACCCGAAGATGACAGAGAACAGCTGATTGATTGTACAGGCTGGAAAAAGGATGTCATAGATTCATTCTCTGTCTGTGATTACTGGGCTAGGAATATCCTGAAAAGTCAGGAGTCCAATCAGTATTAAATAACCTTCATATCGACTGTACACCAGAATGTATAGTGTCTAAATAATTTTGAAATGACGATGATTCGATTTGTAATGTCTTGTCTTACGATCTTCAGATTAGGGCAAGTAACTGCGTTGAAGAGACCTAGAAGAGAACTTGTTGACGCTCTTAAGGGTAGAATAGTATATATACCTGTTGATGTGCAAGCAAATGCAGATATTCAGCCTGAAAAACTTCTTAACATTGATAGTTTTGTAATCACTGTCAATGGTCAGCCTATTTATAACAAGAATGTTTTTACTGCACCAATAGATTTCAGAAAAGTTCATGAAGCACTGTTGTGGTTAAGAGAGAACAACAGTCTCTATAAAACAATACACGCATACACCCGAAAAGATTTAAATAAAATACTTGAAACGCGTCTTGCTGAAAAAGCGGCTCGTGTTGAAAGTTCACCTGAATTACCGGAAGCTGCAATCCTTCCAAGACTGACAGAAAGCGCAAAATCTGCATTAGTTTAACAATTTTCTGTCCAGCCACTCAATTCAGCGGTTCCAAAAAAAATTATAGAAGATTTTAAGCAATTGAAAAATCTTGGTACTGACCAATTTCAAATCAAGAAACTTAAAGGTAAAAGCATAGACTTATTTCAGGAAGAACTTGATCTAAAAGTGTTTCCAAATCTTTTCCCGAAAGGCAAATATGGCTTGCGTGACAAGGCAAGATCTTTTCGGAATAGGAACGCAGAATATATTAAATCCAGGCTTCTTAGCAGATATACTAAGTTTTGTCATGACAAACAGTTTCTTTTTCACAGCTTCCAATTGCAAGAACTCTCTTACATGTGTAATAGCAAAAATACCAGTTTCTTGCTCTTTACGCAATGTCATGACTTTCAATTCTGTGTTCTTTCAAAGATACTTGATTATTAGAGCAAGTCTAATTTTTAACAACGATTTCTACTAAGTTTTATACTTTTGGTTCAATTTTTTAAGGTTTTTGAATTATTGTAATCCCGTGTTAACCTATAGACAAATATTTTTGTAATTACCAGTTTTTTTGCTCTACTCAATTAAATGTTTTTTCCTACTGCAATCTATTCAAAGATATTTGATTATTAAGGGATGTAAGATTTCTAACAACGATTAGTCCAAAGCTTCAAACTTTTGGATTTGTTTTTTATGGTTTTTAAATTGTTATAATCTCTTGTTAAAATACATACAAATATTTTTTTGCAACTACCAATTTTTGTTCTTTACAAATGTTTGTAAAGAACAAAAAAATGTTTGTTAATACTGCAGTATATTAAAAAATGTTTTATCATTACAGCAAGTCCGATTTCTAACAAAAATTTCTGCTAAGCTTCATATTTTGGTTTTAATCTTCAAGGTTTTTGCCACCGGGCTCCGTGTACTCGGCACGCAGCTGGCTTCTATAATAATTATCATTATTTTTTTATCGTTAACCTCAAACAATTTGTTTTCTTTTCATACTGAAGTCTTTTCTAATATATTTGATTATTAAAGCAAGTCCGATTTCTAGCAACGATATCTACTAAGCTTTGAACTTTTAATTTTCTTTTTAAAGTTGATGGATTGTTGTAATCTCTTTTTAAAATATATACAAATATTTTTATAATTACCAGTTTTTTGCTCTTTACGCAATTTAATGCATTTCAATACTGTGTCTTTTCAAAGTCTATCTGCAGAGAAAAAAAATACAGAATATCCTGGTTGCTGAAAGTTTTCTGGATTTTCTAGCCAATACATTTCCCTTGCTGTTCAAGACAAGGGAAGATAAGTATTCTATATGAATTGGTTTTGGACAAGGCGGTTCTAAGAGTGTACTTCTTTTCTGATCTGACTCTAATTTAGTAGTTATGGGTTATTATATTTCTTAATATTGGATGTGGTCATCTTTTAATAGGCTGCTAGCTACTGCTGCAACCCGAATTACAAACAGGAAAAAGCCTATGTCTTGTTCTTGTTTGGCATAGTAAGGGACGAATCTCAAAAAGTCAAGCAGCTAACTTGTATTCAAAAGATTATTTTATTATATTAACTTTTAGTTGCTATGTGCCGTGGTTTGTTCTTTACTAAG
Organism: Artemia sinica; assembly: GCA_027921565.1. Taxonomy (NCBI): domain Eukaryota; kingdom Metazoa; phylum Arthropoda; class Branchiopoda; order Anostraca; family Artemiidae; genus Artemia; species Artemia sinica. The sequence continues at coordinate 152,888 of JAPEVW010000249.1, forward strand.
TTTCAGCTATAACGGATGAAACTAGCCTAGGCCCAGTTATGAACTTTATTGGTTGTTTATGTAATATAATGTTAAGAATAATACTTGCTACAACAGTGGTTTAGAAAAAGGCAGTTTCTCCTACAAAATTCATTTTTTTAATTATGTATTTCCTATATTATTATCTTGACGAAAGGTAAGAGTGCATTAATATTGCATTCAATTATTATGCCTTATATGGTTATTATTGTGGCTACTTTAGAATTCTCAAGAGTCTCTGATGGTAGAATGGTAAGCATAGCTTGTACATGAAAATGCAGTGTTTTTGTAAGAAGTAATAGTAGCTGCCCTCCAATTTTTTTTGTCACTTAAAAAGGAAATTAAAGATTTTAATTTCTGTTTTAATGAGCCCTATTGTGACATTCTAGGACCACTTGGTCAATACATTCTACTCTGGAAAAAAACATAATAAAAAACAAATAAACACGCATCCGTGATCTTTCTTCTGGAAAAAAATACAAAATGCCACAATTGTGCAGATAGGAGCTTGAAACCTCTACAGTAAGGTTCTCTAATACGCTGAATCTGATGGTGTGATTTTCAGTAAGATACCATGATCTTTAGAGGGTGTCTCCACCTTTTTCCAAAAATAAGGCAAATTGTTTTAGGCTTGTAACTTTGGTGGGTACTATTAAACTTGATGAAAATTATATATTGAAAATTAGAACACAAATTCAATTTTTTCATGTATCTATTGGTATCAAAATTCCGTTTTTTAAAATTTCGATTACTTTTGAGCCGGGTCGCCTTTAACTTACAGTTCGTTAGCACGAACTATTTGATAGAGGATAGCGAGTCCTCACAAAAAAAACAGGGACGGGGCACACGACCCTCATCACTATTCTTCTTATGCGCTTAGAAACGTCAATTTCTAACATCCCTACATAGCCAACCTTTAAAAGGTTTTTTTTTTTAAACAGATCATATTGCCAATTTTATTTTTAGCTCTTCGATCTACCTAATATTTTATAGAGTTTTAAAAAACATCAAATATGATGGAATTTTCAGTGGTTTATTGACTCCACGTAATATGGTGTATTTGCAGGGCATTTTTAGCGGCCTTATACGCCTTTTTCAGGGATTCCTCGCTATTGGATGTGCATATTAATACCAATATTTTACTGTATCTGTGTATGAACCACACAAGATATCGAGAAATTCCTACAACATTATTATTTTTTCTTTCATATCCAATAACCTCTATGATAGCCTAAGTTACAAATATGCAAGTATTGCCCTTCTAATTTTATTTATAAATTTGTTCATTGGTGAACTGAGATGCGCCAGCCTAAAACTCTGCTACGTTCGCTACTTTCATCTTGTGAAAATAAGAACAGTTTAAGATACTTCTATTATTTTTGTCGTACCACCTTTCTATTGTTTCTAAAATTTGACATTTAGCAGGCATACTTCGCACTTTTCTCAAAATATCCTCCCATATTTTCTTACTTAATTGACGAAATTTATTGTGGAGAGACTTAATGTGGTCAAGATGTGCTAATTGCAGATAAAAAATCCAACTATTTTCTTTTATTTAGAGACCATGCTTTTTTTTCTCAGATCACTTTGCCCAATCACAATATTACATTTTTTGAATCGAATAGGCGAGGCTATATGCCAGATGAACTGTCTGCCCCTCTTGCCCTACTCTGGAAGAGATGGGCTAATTGACTTAAAATCCATTTCAAAGCAAGTGGAATACTTTATCTTTAATATTAGATATCTTGAAAATATTTTCAGTACTACAGTTCATTCGGGAAAATGACCTAGGACTTACAGACTAAATTAATAAATTTTTGGTAATTGTGTGACGAATCAACCACTCCAGAGTTCCTATCAATGTGACCTACCTAGGGGCTCACAACCCAAGATTTTATTAATCCGAAATATCTTACAGCTTTCAAGGATTAATTTTAGACTTTCTGGATGTTATATTCCTGCATGTTCCTGTTTATTGGGAAAGACTTTTTACATAAGGAATCTTTATTTTCAGAATTTTAAGTCATAAATATTTCCCAATTAAAATCATTTTAATGAGAAAATATTTTAATTATTATCAGATCTTATTTTTAGTAAAAGGCTTGTTTCATATCTTTATTTTACTGAGGTTTAAGTCTTTTAAGATTCATTTTTCTCACGTCCAGCTTGTTTGAGACCGCCACTCATGTTTCAGGTGTATATCATTTTGATTAAATTCTTCAGACTATTACGAAATAAAAATATTCATCTATTATGATTTAATTTAGGATTTTCTTATAGTATTTAATCTTAAGAAGAATACAGAATAATAATCTCATAGATTTAACTCTTTTATGTTTCGCTTTTCTAGGAGGCTTTCTGCTTTAAGGCTAAGAATATTAGTTTTTACAAAAAGCGTTTAACTTTGGGTTTAAATTTAATCATAGACTACACTTATGGGGAAAATTTTCTCAATATACCTCGTTTAGGACCCTAATCCCCCCCCATTGAATTCTTTCATTATAAGAAATCGAAGTGACTAATTTTAATATATTCGCACTGAGGGTATTGTCTTTGGGTGAAGTTTCCCCTAATACGTCCTATTGATCTGACAATTCAGTTCATTTTGGCTCAGGGATCTGAAGTTAGGAGTTATTTGGTGGTCATAAAATTTTTAGTCCTTTCTAGGCTCCAACTTGGGGAAACTGTATTCCAGAACACTTTTTCATTAGATAACTCTTAGGTATTTAAAGTTTTCGATATACCTTAACTGAATCAAGTAGGTATTTGCGTGCTTGCATTCAGCCTGATTGTTTGTCAACGCTTTTTACTTTAGGTTTTGCGTTTGCACATTTATCGTTTTCCTTAGAAATTAATATTTTTGACATGCCTTAACTGAGGCAGAGAGAATTCAACCTAGTTTAATACACGAAAACAAGTAGTGGGGGTATTGTGGATCCCCTGAGCCTGGTGTCCCTTCGAATCCTGGTCCCAAAACCTTTTTTAATTACTGAACAGTTGGCAAAGTTTCTTTAAGATACAGATAGTCGTTACGTAATAGGGAATGTTTTCTACAAGATACAGATACTTGTAATGTAATTGGGAATGTTTTCTTTTTTGATACGTAATGACTTGAAAACCAAAGGATGTAGAAAAACCCACCAAACTCCCACCAGTCAAGTAGGGACACAGTCCAAAATGCTTAGATTGATCTTAGACTATTTGTTTACTTTATGACATAGTTTTTTTTGGTTTACACACAGGCCCTTTGTTTGGTAACAAATGAACAAAGAAATTTCCGTTATTTATTGATTTTCAACAAGATTAAAGGCTATCTCAAATTTAATGAGAGGGGATATAATGAAAACATTGTATGACAACACTAGAAATTTATTCTCCATTTCAGAAAATTCACTTATTAAATTTAAACGGCGTTGTATAAAACTTTCTTAGCTCACGTCCAAAAAAAATGCGAAGTATAGAATGTTTTCTTTTACTATAACAAATTATAGAAATAATAAAAACACATAAAGTAAAGACAATGGTTACGGTCTGCGATACTTGTTAATTCAATGTTTTCTGTCAAATATTATTGTTTGCTGTATTCTGTTACTGTTAACTTAGGTAGATTATTTGCTCATTTTCGATTTAGTTGAGTTTTTACCTTTCCTTGAAAACTTATTTTATAAAAAGTAGTTTTTTCATAACTTTCTTGTTTAACCTCGCGGACCACTAAAACAGTCTTTCAAAAAAAACGCATAAGCTTAAATTTTGTTTGAAAACAAACATTCATTTGTCCTAAATTCAACTTTGTATAAGATTTTTTAGGGTAATTATTCGGAAAAACTAAAATATTTTAATCTTTATTTCAGGAAAACCCTTAGCTTCCTCTCCCTTAGAAGTCAAAGGTTTGAGATGCAGGGAAAATCTTGCAAGACAAGGAAGTGACTCCTTCGGTTCCCAACCATGATAAAAATTTTGTCCCTTCCGCAAAAAACAATACTGATATTACCAGTCCTATCGTAAGTGAAATTATTTGAGACTGATACACATTTTTCGAAAAGCTTTTACATGTTTTAGTGTTAATATTTCAATTTTAGGGTATAGCGCAAGGCAAGAACATGAGAAAATTTGACAGGCTTATAGGACAACGAGAGAACCCTAATTCAAAGCTGCTGTTATTGGCCCTCAAAGAAAAATCATCTAAAATACCAAATTCTTCTCATTAGTTCTTGCACGTTAGTTCTGAGGAGATTGAGGGTCCAGGTTCTCAGATTAATCATATTTTTCATTTCAGCCTAATGCCTATTCTTTTTTCAGAACGAAATCAAAAGTTTTTCACTAGAATTTTTTTTTAGGTCTCCTTTGATGATCCAGAATGGTATAACGGTTAAAAATGGATTTCATTAGCGAGGGAGAAACACAAGTGAACAAGCCTGAAAATTTATCTGTCAAGGGAGCACCAGAAGTCTTCAGCACTAGTAGCACCATTTCCGTAAGTAAATTTTTATTAAGACCCTTAATGTCGAGGGGGTAGGGAATCTTGTAATAACAATTCTTAAACTAGATTTTTATAATAGTAAACTGAAACATAAAAGTCAGGACTGGAGGAAGGGGGAAACTAGCAATCATTTTCTGATACTTTCTAGTTGTTAAACTTTTAGGTAGTAACAGGGCCTCTTTATATCCAAACAGCTACTCTAATCCCATCTATGCAATAATTTCTTATCGTTAAACTTAGTAGCAAGGCCTTTCTATTTCCAAACGGACAGTCTTAAGCATAAGCGAGCGTCCTTTAAAAAATTTACAGACTAATAATATATTCTATTTCAGCCTAATATAAATTCTTTTTAGGATGATATCAAAAATATTTTAAAGGTAAAATAAACGGTTATAATTGTTTAGGTTCACCTAGTTACATTACCATCAACTCAAGGGGCCAACATTGATGACGGAGAAACAACCATCCTCTCACCGCTGACAATTTTCTGTGGCAGTCTCTGTGTCAGTGTGAGCCTCATGGAACGTGAACTGAAGGGGGGGGGGGTTAAGTTGGGAAGTGAACTCTATTAGTGTAGCTGCCCTTAACATTAATTTAGACGCTTTCATTAGAGATCTTGGTCCTAGACACAGAATGTTTGGATTGTTTACCTTAAAAACTGCCACATAGTGAAGACGAGATGGTACTAAAATATCCAGAGCCCACCCCACAAAGCGACCGTGATGAGGGGGTAGCAAAACAAAGTTTTTACGATTCAACCCCCTGTATTGCAAAAATTTTATTTATTTGATTCCGCCTTGCGTAATGATTATGTTTTAGAGCTGAGTTTGGAGACCTTTCAATACCTTTATAGCTGATAATAATAACTCGGATGCAATTGAAATATTTCACTTTTATGCGGACAAGATTTGGGTCCTTCTTAAAAGACTAATTCGGGAGGCGGGACGGAGGGACAACATAAAGAATCCATTGCATATTTTTTGTTTATCTCAATTAAAAGTCCGGAAAGTTAAAAGTCCGCATTACAATTAAAAGTCCGCATTACATACAAATTGAAATACAGAAACTTTATTCAGAATCGCAAAACTTTAAATAAATTTTGTCACACTTGGTGTGCAATATCTTTAATAAAATAGACAGTTATTATGAAAAGGGAAGTACATCAGTAGTCTTTTATAGAACTTTTTTAAATTAAAATAATGTTTTAAAAGACGGGAGGGGGAGAGATGTATTAAATATCATTCAGATTTAAAGAGGTGTTGAGGTGTAAAAAGGCCTTTTTTCCAATGAGGGCCAAGAGTGCTTCAAGTAAGCAGTTTTCGCCAAGGGTATAAGTCCTGGAAGGAGAATGGCGTCAGTTAGACACTTTTCGATGATTTGGCCATTAATGGATGTGGGTAGAGGGCAGAATGTCCAAAAGTAGATTTTAACTATTTAAAGGGACAACATCCTTTAAGACTTAAGAGGTTAAATGTTTATGAAAGGGGCAGTGAACATTTAAAGATTGGTGTTACAATTTTAAAGTTCGACGCAGAATTTGAAGAGTGGCAACGCAAAGTTAAAAAAAGGGTAGTATATTCAGTGAGGGCTCCTTATATTGAATCTGTGAAACACTGGGTAGGGCTTCTTTACGAGCCTGCGACGAATCCCAACTCTATGGACACTTTTTTACAATTACAGTTATTGGTCAGGTTTTAAGTCATGGTCAGGTTTTAAATCATGGGTATCCATAGAGAGTTAAAATAAAAACATCACTTGAGGCACTGTAAGCGTCATAGATACCGATATTTTGCGGTTCAAGAATGTTCAGAATTCTCTCTTGTAGAGCGACAAGGTGGCTTTAGATATCGAAGCTAAACTCACGGATGTGTACAATCCATCTGATTTGAGTCGTGCCAAAGAAAATGAAGCCATTGAAATCCTTTATGCCCATGTGAAAAGAGATGCTATTAATACCATGCAACTGGTAGAGGTATTTGAGATATAGGGTGAGGAATATTGTGTAGGCACAGTTATAGTTGCACTTATTAAAACTACAAATAAAGTCAATTTCACTGCTGCGAATACAAATTATCCAATGGCTCGTTCACCTAAGCCCGAGTTGGTCATTAAAAATAAGGAAATGTGTTGGATTTGCAAGGGGAAATTTGTTGAGGGTAGTGGGGAAACGCCGCGACCATGACCATTTAAGCAATCTAATTTTATCTGGGTAACTTTCGTGGACTGGCACACAAATAATGTATTTTTTATATTAAGCAGCAATATTTTCTGCCAGTTTACATTCACAATACGACTATGATTTGAAATTCATATTACCAGCATTGGCAAATTTACATAAAGGTAAAGTTGTAGGTGGCGGATGTGTAGATGGTTCTTTTTCATAAAAGATCGTACCAAGATAATCTGCCTACCCAATAGAATCTGCTTGAATATTGCCAATCTCAATTTCACATCGTTTACAATTATAGACTCTAATATGCAGTTTACTTAGAGAAAAAGAAGCGTGTTTTCAAATAAAAATTTTACATAAGGTAGCACAATTTTAGAAATTTCAAAGAAACTCTCGTTGAAATTTTATTACAATTTGAATAAGCTCTAACGACAGGGGTAAACAAAAAGTTCAAATTTATTTCCGGGATACAGACTTGCGCTTGTTAAAAGTTAAAACTGAAAATTTATTAGAATATTTGTAAAATGGTGATTACAAAAGTTTTCGAATGGACTATACCAACTGGGACGAGTCTATTTACCCGGAGATAGTGAAGCGCCAGGCCCCAAATAAGTTATAATTTTGTAAATCTGAGATGGGGAGCGACTTGATTTCCCGCGATGTCCTTGCAAGTCCTAAGGTGTACCGTGTGCAAACTCACAATGAGGAAATCAAAAAAGTCTGCCTACACACTATATAAGAAAAATTAGAAATGAGTGTTATAGAGTCTGTGTAGAAAATTATTTAGTTCAAAGAAAAAAATTCATAGCGTTTCCCTCTTTAAATTTAAAAAATATACAGTTCAAGTGAAAAAACGCCATGTCAGCCATATAGGACAAAGTCTAAGCATTCGGGGACGGTGTGAAAGTACTACCCCCTGGCCGTTCCTTAACTTCAGATCGAGATGTGTATATACAATATAGACATTGCCTCGGTTTTGTGAAAATTCAATAGTTGGTTGGAATAGAGTCCGATCAGTCTCAAACTCAACAGTGGGCGTTATAGTGTTATATTACATTGTTGTTTGAAAAAGTGTTTAATATTGTACTATTATTTTTTATTCTTGCCCCGCACCGACGGGACTCGACCTTCAATTTCCAGAGCGGTCAATGCCCTTGCAGCCACGTTACCTCTGGGGACTGGTCACATCCGGCTTCAGGCGGGATCCTTTTATACATGTTTTTTCAAGTGTTTTACTGTCCATCTAAATATTTCTAAATGCCTATGTAAATATGTTTAAGTATTTATGCAAATATGTTTTGAAAATATTTGTTTTACATTTATTTACATTAAAGAAAATATGTATTTTGTATTTTTGTCTTTTTGAACAGATTGAGGTTAGGTTTAGTTAGTTGTATTTTGACAGCAAGAACAGTAATATATATCACTTCAAAACTCCTTTCAGATCATTTCTTTGTGAATCATCTATGTCTGGCAAAACAATACTTTTAACGAAAATAATTCAAAATCGTGATAAAACTTTTCAGAAAATCTGCAAAAAAATCTAATATTGCTATAGTATGTGGCAAGCTTCCTATGATAAAATAAAGACTATTGCACCAGACATAAAATTCATAAGAAAATTTGACGCGTTTAATATTATTGAACCAAACTCGTGTTTTTTTCTAGCTGAATCCATAGAAGAATGGTCTCAGGAAACATAACAATTATTCACGGTCCAATCTCATCATGAAGAGTTTACGTAACCGTTCTTCTCCACAATCTCTTTCATCAGAGCAAATTTATGAGAACACTTTCTTCGAATTGTACTTACTGTATCATCAACAGGGTTGTTCGTGGTTGTTCATACAAAAACGAACTGTAATTACACTCTATTGGATCTCAATCAAAACACACCCGAGGATTTAAGTTTACTCACAGATATTTTTGAAAGTAAAATTATCGCATATCTACCAGAGAACAGAAGAAAAAGTCATTAGTTGCCAACATGACACTGAAGAAACAGCATTGAAACATACATTTATTTTTGTACTAGGTAATTCAAAATACGGCTTAGGAAGGCTATGCTCATGCATGGCAGTAAAAATCAATTCATTAATCTCGTGTCAGAGCTTTGTTTAGATTTAACTGAAGGCAATGTTCAACTGCCAGAAATAGTTAAGTATCGGACATAGCAACATCATTCTTTTGTACGTTCCCTAGCGTGCAAAAATAAGGAAAAGGATTTTAAAAGAAAACTACTTGTTCAAGTAGGCGGTAGCTTCTTTCTTCTCTTCTCTTCTACTGTTACTGCCAATAACTCTGGGGGACTTGTAAACAGTTTTCTCTAAGAAAAAGGCTAATCCCTACAAATTGACTCTAATTAACTTGCCCTTTCACCAAAAGAGCACTTTGAAAATAATCTTGTTAAATTTATTAACAATAAGACAATTGCTGACGAAGAAAAATTAATTTTGCTTAGGATACCCTTCGACGTGTCGATAGGCATTAATCTGCCGTGAAATTACGCTCAAAGTAAATGTCATTAATCATACCCATCCTCAAAACTCTGAAACTTTGAAACCCCCAAAACAAGAAGAAAATTTATATTAGATCTTCGCAAGTAGTGTAGTTCTTATTACTTATTAACTAAAAAAACTTTTCCACAAAATAATTTTTTCAAAAGAAAAGTAAATTACTCCATTAAACCAAAATTGAGCAAAAATGAAACCAAATAATCTACTAAGCGTGAAACTACCACAAATCCACATCGATAAATAAATGTAACCCAAAACGAACAGAAATTATAATATCTTAACCTATTCAAATTCAAAACGAGCAGAAGTTAACATGAGTAGGGCTCAAAACCCCTATGCCTTCCCAAGGCCAGAACATAATTTGCACTTTACTGAAAAAATATAAATGTTTTAACTTTATTACTTTAATTAATAAAATAGTATTAACATTTTGATTAAAAAATATCAGGATATATATATTAATCTGACAATGCATATTCCATTTGTATTTTTTCAGTAAAATCTCAAAATTTTGATTGTATGTGTTTGGGGATATGGTTGGCGTTTGGTGGGGATGGGCGTGGTGGGCGTAAGATTGATAAGAGAGGAGGGTTAGTTACCCTCAAATCACTCTCCACTATTAAAAAGGGAACTAAACCTTTTAATTTCCAATTGAATAAGCCCTTTTTCAAGTTTCCACGACAAAGATTTCAATAAAAACTTATAAGCCCCCAGGGCATAGCTTATAATCCTTGCCCTTCTCAAAGGTATAATCAAAGGTTTGCCCTGATCAAAGGTAGGGGGAGTGTTCTGCTCAAAGGTATAATTCCCTGAACTTTAAACTGCGTGGAACAAACTGGCTATCTCAAAATTTTGATTGGGTGTGTTTGGGGAAATCGTGGGCGTGAGAGGTGTGTAAGTTTGCCTTCCAATTATTTTCGACTATTAAAAAGGGCACTAGCCATTACAATTTCTAATAGAATGAGAAATTTTTGAAGTTTCAACGATAAAGCGTTCTTTAAAAACCTTATATGCCCACAGGGCAGAACTTAAAACCCTTACTCTGAGGACTCTGAGGTGGTTGTCATCCTCAAAAACCTAATTTATAGAACTTAAAACCACATTGATTAAAATGGCTATCTAAAAATTTTTATTGGGTGTATTTGGGGAAAAGGTGGGCGTGAGAGGGGGGTTAATTCCCTCCAATCCATTTAGACTATTAAAAAGGGCACTAGCCCTTTGGAATTTCCACTTGAATTGCCCTTTTTTGAAGTTTCTGAGGCAACGCCCTCTATAAAAGCCTTCAGCTCTTGCCCTGAAGGCTGTGGGGGAGTTTCCACCTAAAAAACATAGTTTCTATCAGGAAATCAAATACGCTGAAAAAAATGGCTATCTTAAAATTTGGAGTGGATGTGTTTCAGGAAATGGTGGGCGTGGAAGGAGTGTTAGTTGAATTCCAATCTCTTTCAACTATTTAAAAGGGCAAAAGCACTCCAATTTCCAATTGAATGAGTCCTTTTCGAAGTTACTACGACAACTTCTTTGATACGAAGTGCCCTGCTCTAAAGGAAAAAAAGTAATTAATAATACATTGTGCCTACATCGTTCTTATATGCCCTCAGGGCATAACTTAAATCCCTTGCCCCGAGGGGTGTGAGGGAATGTCCTCCTAAAAAACAAATTTTCTATCTGGAAATCAACTAACGCTGACCAAAATGGATATCTCAAAATTTGATTGGATGTGTTTGGGGAAATGATGCGCGTGAGGGGGAGGTGGGCTAGTTGCTCTCCAATCACTTTTGACTATTAAAAAGGGAACCAGCCCTTTAAATTTCCAATAGAATGAGCATTTTTTGAAGTTTCTACGACAATGCCTTCTATAAAAGCCTTATATGCCCCCAGGGTATAAGTTACAACCCTTGCCCTGAAGGCTGTGGGCGAGTGTCCTCCTCAAAAAACATAATTTCTATCAGGAAATCATTAAAGCTGAACAAAATGGCTATCTTAAAATTTTGATTGGATGTGTCTCGGGAAATGGTGGGCATGGAAGGGGTATTAGTTACCTTTCAATCAATTTCGACTATTGAAAAGCGCACAAGCCATTCCAATTTCCAATTGAATGAGCCCTTTTAGAAGTTTCTACGACAACTTCTTCGATACGAAATGCTCTGCTCTAAAGGAAAAAAAATAATAAATAGCATATTATGCCAACATCGTTCTTATATGCCTCAGGGCATAACTTAAAACCCTTGCCTCAAGGGTTGGGGGGAGTGTCCTCCTCAAAAACATTTTTTCTATCTTGAAATCAACCACGCTGAACAAAATAGCTATCTAAAATTTTGATTGGATGTGTTTGGGGGGAATGATAGGCGTTGGGGTGGGGGGGGGGGGTGTTGGGGGCTAGTTGCCCTCCAATCTCTTTCGACTATTAAAAAGAGCACTCGCTCTTTGAATTTCCGTTTGAATGAGTCTTTTTTGAAGTTTCTACGACAACACCTTCTACAAAAAAACTTACATGCTCCCAGGGCATAACTTACAACCCTTTCCCTAAGGATTTTGGGGGAGTGTCCTCCTCAAAAACATAATTTATATCATGAAATCAACTACGCTGAACAAAATGGCTATCTCAAAATTTTGATTGGATGTGTTTCGGGATATGGTGGGCGCGGAAGGGTATTAGTCAAAATCCGATCACATTTGACTATCAAAAAGGGCACAAGCCAATCCAATTTCCAATTGAATGAGCCCTTTTCGAAGTTTCTACGACAACTTCTTCGATACGAAGTGCCCTGCTCTAAAGGAAAAAAAAATAATAAATGATACATTTAGCCAACATCGTTCTTATATTACCCTCAGGGCATAATTTAAAACCCTTGCCCTGAGGGTTTTGGGGGAAGGTTCCTCCTCAAAAAATATTTTCTATCCGGAAATCAACTACGCTGAACAAAAATGGCAATCTCAAAATTTTGATTGGACGTGTTTTGGGGAATGATGGGCATGGAGGGGCGGGGGTTGGTTGCCCTTTAATCACTTTTTACTATTAAAAAGAGAAGTAGCCACTCCGATTTCCAATCAAATGAGCTCTTTTCGAAGTTTGTATGACAACTCTTTCGATATGAAGTGCCCGGGTATTGAGAAAAAAAAAATAATACATTGTCCCCACATCGTTCTTTACTTAGGCAGAGCTATCGCGCTGCCTATGAATAACTCAATTGTATCGTGAGGAATATAAAAACTCTTGACCTATCCTGCTGAAAATGAATATGTACAAATTGATGAAAAAAGACTGAAGTTTTAATTCATGGCAAGACCTGTAATCCAGTTGATTTGATGTCAGATGTGATTGCAAATCGTAAAATACACGAATCATTTGACTGTGATTTGTATAAATTTTTAAAGTGAGCAAACTCCACAAAAAGTCTTATAACAAATATAAATATTTCAAATCCATTAAAGGAATATGGCCAAATATTAAAAGATGTTTTAAAATCATGAAAAATATTGTACACCAAGTGGTGATGATGATTCGTTTTTAAAAGGTACCAAGCGAAGGTGTCTTAATATCAGTGCTTCACCTCTTAGTATGCAAAACGGTAGCGGACACTTCATAACACGGTTGCATTCAAAATGGCTCAAGTTCTGAAACGAGCTTATGATAATATTGGTAAAGCGGGAAGTTTAAGTTCCCCCTACACTTTCTCGAGTGAATGGATGTGAAAAGAAGCTAGCGACAAAGTATTTACAGACTGAACCCTTCTACACTTTTTATTGGAATCATAGAGTTAACGGTAGTTAGTATCAAAAAACTAAAGCCTTTTCCTGTTGCGTAAATTGTTAGCAAATCTTTGGACTTCAGACGAGGTTCAAATGCGTCATAATAGCCCGTACAGGTATATTTGACTTGCAATCAGTGGTTTTAGTCGCTATGCATATGCTGTTCCATTGCGTTAAAAGAGAGGTTATGAAGTTGCTAAGGCCCTAGAATCTATTTTTGAACACGATTCTTATAGGAAAATTTAAACAAATCGGGGAAGTGAATTTGTTAATCTATATGTAAAAAAGATATTATTGAAATATAATAAAATGCTCTATCATAGTTCTAATTAAATAAAGATGCCTTGGCTGAACGTTTGATAAGAACTAATCGACTTTTAATCTCGAGATAGTGTACATTTAAAAATACAGCTGCTTTAATTCAAGGTTTAGATAAAATCATGTTGATTTATAATCAAAACCCTCATCGATTCCTGGACAATCTTAGGAAGTTAATCTGAATAGTGAATATACACTTGACATTTTTCTAAAGCAATTTTCCAATTAGTGGCAAGAGAAAAAGAAGAAATTCATTATTGGCGATACAGTTCGAATCAATCGAAATAGTAATATTTTTCAAAAAGGGAATTACTTGCGGTCCACTGAACTTTTTTAAGTATCAAAGGTCTTCGACACTAAACCTTTAACGTATCGTCTACGTGATATGAAAGATGAAGAGATTTTTAGTAGTTTTTACGAGTATGAATTAAAAAACGTTATAAACAATAGAATGTATCATATTGAAAATACATTAAAGAGTTCAACTTGCAAGGATAGGAGACAGTTGCATGTTCGCTGGCTAGGATAAAACTCTAATTTTGATACGTGGATTGCCGCTGAAGACGTTCAAAGTGCTTAGTTTAATTCAATTTATTTATAACCTGTCAGAACAAAAAAGGGCACAGATCCCCTAAATGACAGAGTACATAAGGGGAAAAAATATAAAAAAGAAAACGTATACACTGAACAAAAATTAGTGGTTTTCAAAGTCAAAATAATCATAGACATAATCACAAGTCATATATCATAATCATGAAATAATCCAGACAAAAATCAAAAGACATATAAAAATCATAACCCAATCATAAAAATCATCAAAATAAAGTGGACCAATTATGATTTAGTTTACTGGCGGAAGATTTTAAATCTTTCACTCGTTTATCAATAATTGTGGAATGAAAAATGAGCTTAAATTTTTGGACAAGAAAAGTTTTACTAGTCCAAAGGGGCATATGCAAAAGGAATTTAGCAAATTTAAAATAAATCCGGTGAACAAGTTTTTTTTAAGCAGGAAAAAGTTGCCAAATCGGTGACAGAGCTAGAAGATGTGGCGCAGTTACACTAGTATAAAGTGTAGAAAGATGAAAACGACTAAGGTGTGCAACATTAGAGACAAGTAACGCATAAGCTATCCTTGTCTTTTTCCAAGATTTGGATGGCAAGCTTAATAGTTTCCTTTATTGAATTTCCATTGGGCATTCCCAGGTAAATTAGGCTTTTAGAGGGAAGTTACAAGTTCCAATAAGTTGGAGGGATTTATCAGAGTATCCTCTGAGGTTGAAACCGACAGCTACATTTTTATCCACATTAAAACTATAACCAATCTGCTGATATTCTAGTTTTAAATTAGAGAAATCGCTCTCACAACCAGAGAAAGTGCGACTCAAATTCAGGATATCATCAGCAAAACGTCAATAAAAAGATGTCTGAACCCATGAAAATACAGTTTGACTCAATAGAACTTTGCGCTGGAATGACTGAATTATTCAAAAGCGTTGGGGGACTGATATCTCCTTGTCTAACGTCGTTTAGCGCATTAAAAAGCTCTGAACAGCACTTTTTTTTACATGAAGATGTTTATGCATGCATCGAAGACATTTTAAAATTGAGAAGTCAACGCCTCTCTATAAAGCTTCTACCCAAGTCTTGGCAAAAATACGTGAATAAAATGCTTTTGCTATGGCCAGTGCACATAGAATAAGAATATCCCCGGAACCTTCCACAATTACAAGACTATGAAAAAGGCAAAAAAGAGCGTGCTCATGACTAAGTTCTTTCTGAAAAACTGATGCGCAGGCACTGAAGACTTTTGGGAAATATCTCTAAGGATAATAGACTCAAATATTTTTGCTAGTTTAGAAGGAGAATGCTCCATCAAGGCTAACAAAACCCTTGAAAATACTAATAATATAGGGTAAAATGTTGTTATTGTAGCTAGTTTAGAAGGAAAATGCTCCATCTGAAACCCCAAAACCCTTGAAAATACTAATAATATAGTGTAAAATGTTGGTATTTTAGCTAGTTTAGAAGGAGAATGCTCCATCATGGCTACCAAAAACCCTTTAAAAACTAATTATATAGGGTAAAATGTTCTATTATAGCTAGTTTAGAGGGAGAATGATCCATCATGGCTACCAAAACCCTTGAAAAATACTAATAATATAGTGTAAAATGTTGTTATTGTAGCTAGTTTAGAAGGACAATGCTCCATCAAGGCTGTCAAAACCCTTGAAAATACTAATAGTATAGGGTAAAATGTTGCTATTGTAGACAGTTTAGAAGGAAAATGCTCCATCTAGGCTGTCAAAAACCCTTGAAAATGCGAATAGTATAGGGTAAAATGTGACGAGATTTAATGTCCTTGGTAAAAGCCTGGATGAGATTTAATGTCCTTGATAAAAGCCTGGACGAGATTTAATGTCCTCGGTTAAAGCCTGGACGCGATTTAATGTCCTCGGTTAAAGCCTGGACGAGATTTAATGTCCTTGTTAAAGGCCCGGACGAGATTTAATGTCCTTTGTAAAAGCCTGGTAAGGAGATTTAATGTCCTTTGTAAAAGCCTGGACGAAATTTAATGTTATTGGTAAAAGCCTGTGAAGGAGATTTAGTGTCCTTGGTAAAAGCCTGGACAAAATTTAATGTCCTCGGTAAAAGTCTGGACGAAATTTATTGTTCTTGGTAAAAGTCTGGACGAGATTGAATGTCCCTTGGTATATGGATTGTTCTGAATTTCTTTATTAAAATTCCTTGCTTGGCATCTTCATCTCTATTAGTATCAACATTTTAGTATACTATAATGTTAGAGGATATTTTATATTGACAACACTGTTCAAATGGTACTTTTGTATTATACAGAAAACAGTCAAAAATTACCCAAATAAAAGTCGAGAATTACCAAATAATGTGTATTTCTTAATAGAGTTAGCATTCCCTGAGATGCCTTACCTTTTTTGTTTCTACTTTCAAATCCCCTAAAATGTCAATTAATCTCTGACGTTTCTATATTCTGGCAACTGTGCACAGATACATTTTAAATTCTCATGAAACCTTCCAAATTTATAAACATGTCTCATGGAGAAATTTTGTCTAACAGATATCATGTCCCGTCAGTATTTCTAACTCCCTGATAAGAATGTTCAAGATCAGAAATTTCATTATCTAATGATGTCACGTGTCCCGGCCATTGATCTTGTTCGTACACGGATTCTAGTCCTCTGAGTTGCTGTCATCTTGTACTGGTAGTATTCATACACCTGTGATCTTGTACTGGCAGTATCCTGGATCATAGGAGGTCAATGATCTTGTATTAGCTGTGGTATAAACCCTCCTTCCACTTATGTTTTTATATTTATTGATTAAAAAAACTTGTATATACAATAGAAGCTTTCATTCTTCAATTTTCTTCTTCCACATATAAGTAACCATGGACAACAATAAATGGCAGTAGGTCGTCAGGATTCAGCGTGTACTCATCTTGGCATGCAAATTCAGGGTCCCATTTTCCACTATGTAATGTAAAATCAATTTTATTATATTTCATTGTGAAGTCAATAATTCTATTCTGATTCATATAATAAAATTCACTTGTTTCAATTTTCCAATTTTAAGCAATGTGACACAAGATAATCCCATATTAAGAATCAATTCATGTAACAGTCAAATTAAAATGAGTAGGCTTACAATAATAGTAGCCAGTATTTTCAAAGCTATATCGTACGAACCAGACTCTCTTATTATTCCAGCAGTTGAAGTGTAGACCAGGTTCTTCATCCTAAGACCCTTTAACTCATTACGATACTGATTTGAAGCGATATGAAACACGATATTCCCAAATGAAGGATCAATTTATGTAACGGACAAATAAAAACCAGTAGGTTTACAATAATAGTAGTCAGTATCTTCACAGCTATGTCGTACAAACCAGACTCTCTTATTATCGAGCAGTTGAAGCGTAGACCAGGTTCTTCCTCCTTAAAAATTTAATTCATTACGATACCAGTGTCTTAAAAATAAACAGAAATAACATTTATGGTTTTTTCCAATGATACCAGGGTAAGTATTTTTCCATTGATCACATCAATCATAATTACGGTTGGAACAAAAGAATCCTCATGTTTGAGAATCAGAATTATCTTTAAGACAGGAATTACAGTCTTTAACTTGCTCTGCATAACCTCTATGTAATTTACATGGATTGTACAATCTTTACTATTCGTCATAGTCATCAAAAATAGTACAATTCCCACAGAATGACCACCACTCCAATGTATACAAACCATATGGACATGTTTAAAACATTTTTAACTGTCATCTGTCTCACTTCCAAAAACAAACTGACTTGTGATCGATAAACTGAGCGTTCATTTTAATTCTAGGAGGAGGAATAATTGATTTACGTCAAAAAACGAATTTGGTCGGGATTTTTGGGTTATTTGGTGTTGGCATGTAAAAATGTTTGTCTTAAACGAATCCTAGGTAGTGTTCAAAAGCAAATCCACAATATCATTTTTGTTTTGTTTCAATTAGTATTTCAATAAATTGAGTAAATGCATCTGGTCCACGACGTAAAAGTTTCATATAATAGTCCAAAGACGGAGGATTATTTTTCATTTTATCGTCAAGCATTCTCTGAGAGAATATTTCCGTTGAACTGATAACTCTTGAAAAAATTCATTTAGAATCAAACCTTTTTCAAAGTCACTACATTCCGTATGATTTTTTTGTTTTTCAACTTCAACCATTTTTTAATATTGACACTCTCAATGCCGATTATAGAATACCAAAGAATGAAGATTCTTCTTGTCACTTGTAAAATATCGAACAAGAAAAACATTTTCAAAACTAAATACCATCAAACTCGCTGCTTTTAATATATTGAACAAACTTTACCTAGGTAAAATACTTATAATTTATATACCATATCTTACATACCAGGATAATTTAATTACCCTGATATGATTGGAAAAAAACCTTAAACGTGATTCCCGTTTATTTGGAGAGACTGACATCATTGTGGTTTCAAATTGTTACTCCTTTATATAAATATTGAAGTCATTGTCTTAAATACATTTCACTAATGCATTTAATCCGTCTGTAATTTTTGTATGTGCATTATATTCACTTTTGTTGCAAAGCATAACTGTCCTTACAACTTAAATTTGCTCAATGATATTACATACCTTGCAAACATCTCGTTCCGTTCTATGGATAGCCGATAACCCCGTATAATTCCTACTGCTATGTTAGGTACTCTAGATTTCATTTCGCCATTGATAGTGTCTTCAATATCCAATAGTGTTAAAGAATCTGTTAATCATAAATATGCCAAGATCAATATCCACAATATTGACACACTGAACGCTTTTTCAATATTGAGGTAAGTGGACCGGTAGATCTAACAAGTGGCGCAAGCTTACGTCAACCTCAGCATAGGTAAACAGTCTACTATTACATAGTTTACAGGTGTGCTATAGTATTACTTAAGACCCAAGTGCGCGTAAAACGTCTTGAGGGAGTAGCAACTCCAATAGTATACCCCTATGTGTGTGATTGGACTCATCTATGCCTTATTCATGAAATAAAAGATGATAACGAAACATACCAAACCATGTATTTATTAAAATTAAAACAAAGCCTTTAGAAATTCTGAAGGAAAACACCAAAAAATCTAGCACAGCCAATTAAATCCAGCTTAAACCATCAAATAGGAGAGGATAACTAGACATACCAACCATAAAATCCACTAAATTTCAAACAAGACTATTCAAAACACTCAAGCAATGACCGCTATAAAACATACAATTTATGCTAGCTTAGATCATGAAATAAAAGAGGACAACTAGCGATGCCAAACCATAAAATCGCTAAATTTTAAACAAAACCAGTCGAAAACTAAAAAAAAACAAAGCTAACAAAGAAATTCAAACAACGAAATATTATATCTTAACATGCAAAATCCTAACTATTCAATCAAGTCCCATGAAAATAAACAAGGAACCACCAAAAGTGCTAACAGAGACAAATCAAACCACCTGATATCAAACTAAATGTGTCAAATTCCTAAACTAAAATGCTCCTAGGATAGAATTATTATTTTATTTTTAAGACCCCTTTATAGTCAACTTCTAACACCTTTTTTAGACAGATAATATTTCCAGTTTTATGTAAGACTCACCCCTCTATATAAAATTTTTCATTTTTAATATACAAGCTGAATACAACCGCATTGCTCGTAACTTTTCGTTAAAAGGTGTATCTTTACAGCATGTCCTTGAGACCCTTTGATCCATATAAAGAAGAATTCCCCACTAAATGGTGTATATATTAATGTCCATGTTTTTACCAGATATGCTTGTGAGCGCCAAAAGAAATCTAGGAATACAACATTATCATAAAAGGTTTATATTTTTCATTCAGATCTAGTGACCACTAAGACAAGATAAGTTAAACTTGTGCATTTTAACCCTGCCAATTTTATTTATAGCAGATCGTTCTATAGTGACCTCAAGCTAGGGACACCATCTCTAAATTTAGGATTAGGAAAAGACAGGACTTGCCATGTTTAGTTATAATGGTTCGTGGTTTTACTCGTCTGTTTTGGCTTTGTTGGTGTTTCTTTAATTATTTTAAAGAAGCCAGTGTAATAATTTAGAAATTATCATATTAAGTTATGATGTTTGACTTATTTGTATTAGCTTTGTTCCTGTTTTCTTCGACAATAATCTATTCACTTGTTAAAAAAAATAGGAATTAGTATGTCAAGGTTGATTATTTTGTGATTTGAATTTGTTTGTGTTACCTTTGTTGGTCTTTTTTTTATCGATTTCGAAATTACTCGACTGATTTGATTTTCCTGGTTTGACTTGTCTGTGTTTGCTTTCTGGAGTTTCCTTGTTCTTTTGTAATATTTTCTTTGAAAAGGTAATATTTGGTATTTTTAGCTTTACTGTTACATGGTTTGACTTGTCTCTGTTAGCTCTGTTTTTGTTTTCTTGTCTCTTTTCAAAGGGAGTTGTTTGAAAGTTTTGTATTTGATATATTTAGATGTAATTTTTAATGGTAAGACTTGTCTGTCTTAGCTTTGTTTGTGTTTCTTTTCTGCATTGAAACAACTTGTTTAAAAAGTTAGGATTAGCAAAACCTAGTTATGATTGTTCGTAGTTTAAGCAGTTTTGTTACCTGTGTTGTTGTTTCCTTGCTTATATCACAGGTATTTCATTGAAAAGTTCTGATTTTGTACAGTTAAATATGATTTTTTGTGATTTGACTTATCTTTTTGAAGCACTGTTGGTGTTTCCTGTTGTTTTTTTTAATTTACTTTCTTGAAAATGTATGATTTGAAATTTTTAGTTATGATGTTCATGGTTTGACTTGTTTGTGTTAGCTTTGTTTTAGTTTCCTTTCTTAATTCGAAGGAAGTAGATTGAAAAGTTAAGGGTTTGAATTCTTAGAGATTACATTGCGTGGAATAAGAAATTAAATTAACATAAGTTGGGCGCAAAATCCTATGACTTCCCAAGGCCAGAACAAAATTTGCACTTCACTGAAAAAATATAAATGTTTTTACTTTTAAAACTATAATAAATCAAATAATATTAAAATTTTGATTACTAATTATCAGTATATGCATATTAAACTGACAATGCACATGCATTTGTGTTTTTTTCAGTAAATTGCAAATTTTGTTCTGGCCTTGGGAAGGCAAAGGGGTTTTGCGCCCAACTTTTGTTAATTTCTGCTTCTTTTGAGCTTTACTCTGTTATTTATTGTGATTTCTGTTCGTTTTGGGTTTCATTTAATTGTCAATGCTGATTTGTGGTAGTTTCACGCTTGGCAGATTATTTGACTTTATTTTTGTTCTTTTTTTGTTTAAAGGAGTTCTTTACTTTTCTTTGAAAAACTTATTAAGTAGAAAAAATTATTTTTAATTAATTTCTGTTCGTTTTATATTGACATAGTCTTTTCAGAGAAAAAGAGTATTAGCCCCTACTCAGAGGCTAATAATTTTAATTTTTTCGTTTTTCAAGACTTTATAGTTTGGCCTGCTATTTGTATGCTGGAGAAAAATTTTCAGCAATTTTTAACAAAATACACCCTTTTAAAAATCTGGACACAAATAGTACTGTTTAATTATTTTAATATCTTCTCTCGTTGACCTGAAATGGAAAACTTGATACCCTTCGGAAAAAATCTGTTTGCTCTCTTTGATAGCTTGGATACATTTACGCTATTTGATTTGGTTAAATTTTAAAAGCAGAAGTAGCCCTGAAAGTTTGAACATAATACCCTCAGTCGTTCTTGGGATTCTGCTGAGATGCCTTATTGGGAATTAGCATTATCACAGTGCATTTTGATTTAATCTTAAGGCAACATTCAGTTTTTAAACATAATGGGCAAATGGGAGGGCGAAAGTGGAAGGGGGATAAGTTGCCCACCAATTACTTTCGACTATTAAAAAGGGCATCAGGCCTTTCTATTTTCAATCGAATGAGCCCTTTTCGAAGTTCCCACGACAACTCCTTCGATACGAAGTGCCTTGGTCTAAACAACAACAACAACAAAAAACAATACATTATACCCACATCGATCTTTACTATAAAATGTCAAGCCTTCTAATCACTTTCGACCTTTAAAAAGGGGACTAGGCCATTCAATTCCAATCGAATGAGCACTTTGTAAACGACAACACTTTCTATATACTTCTTGTATGCCCCCAGGGCATAAATTATAACCCTTACCGTAAGGTCATTCTCAAAGACCTAATTTTTAGATCATTCTACTACGTTGAACAAAATTCCTATCTGAAAATTTTGATTGGATGTGTTTTGAGGAATGGTGTGCGTAAGAGGGAGGTTATTTACGCTCCAATCACTTTCGACTGTTACAAAGAGTACTAGCCCTCTCAATTTCGAATTGAATTAGCCCCTTTGAAGTTTTACGACAACTCTATCTATAAAATCATATGTGCCACCAGGGCATAAACTACAACCTTTGCCCTTGGGGCTCTCGGGGGTTTGTCATTCTTAAATACATAATTTCCAGAACTTTGTTTAACAAAATGGCTATCTCTAAACTTGACTGAATGTTTTTGGGGAAAATGGTGGGCGTAAGAGGGGGTTAATAACTCTGCACCCACTTTCGACTATTAAAAATGAATTTCAATTTCCAATCAAATGAGCGCTTTTTGAAATTTCTATAACAACTTTCGATATAAACTTTAATGCCCCAAGGGCATAACTTACAACCCTTGCACTGAGGGCTCTTAGGGGGCTATCATCCTAAAAGACCTAATTTCCAGAATTTTCAACTACGGTGAACAACATGGATATTTCAAAATTTTAATTGGATGTGTTTGGGAAAATGGTAGGCATGAGAGGAGCGTTAGTCGCTATCCAATCACTTTCAGCTATCAAAAAAGGCATTAGCCCTTTCAATTTCGAATTGAATGAGCCCTTTTGAAGTTTCTACGACAACGCTTTCAATAAAAAACTTTATATGCCCCCAGGGCATAACTTGCAACCTGAGGTTTTGCCCCATAACTTACGACCTGAGTTATGCCCCCAGGGCATAACTTGCCCTGAGGGCTGTAGGGGGAGGGGTTGTCATCCTTAAAGACCTAATTTCCAAAACTTTCAACTACGTTGAATAAAATGGTTATCTAAAAATTTTGATTGGATGTGTTTGGGGAAAAAGAGGGATTTGGAAATTGGAGTGGCTAGTGCCCTTTTTAATAGTCGAAAGTGACTGGACGGCAACTAGCCCCCCTCCCCAAACATATCCAATCAAAATTTTGACATAGTTATTTTGTTCAGCGTAGTTGATTTCCACAGAGAAAATATGTTTTTGAGGAGGACACTCTCAATTAGTATTACTAATTAGAATTAGTATTAGTATTACCTTATATAGAAGGACAACGCCTTCTATAAAAACCTTATATGCCCCCAGGGCATAACTTAAAACCCTTGCCCTGAGGGTTGTGGGGGAGTGTCGTCCTCAAAAACATATTTTCTATGTGGAAATGAACTACGCTGAACAAAATGGCCATCTAAAAATTATGATCGGATGTGTTTGGGGGAATGATGGGCTTGGGGGGCCTAGTTGCCCTCCAATCATTTTCGACTATTAAAACGGGTACTAGCCCTTTGAATTTCCAATCGAAGGAGCCTGTTTTGAAATTTCTACGACAAAGCCTTCTATAAAAACCTTATATGCCCCCAGGGCATAATTAAAAACCCTTGCCCTGAGGGTTGTTGGGGAGTGTCCTCCTCAAAAACATATTTTCTATCTGGAAATCAGCTACGCTGAACAAAATGGGGCAAAATAGTTGAAATATCTAAGAGCTATGTTTTTTTAAAATTAATTAATAATCAAAATTAGTATTACCTTATATACCCCCAGGGCATATCATAAACGCCTTGCCCTGAGGGATGTGGTGGAGTGTCCTCCTCAAAAACATATTGTCTATCTGGAAATCAATTACGCTGATCAAAATGCCTATCTCAAAATTTTGATTGGATGTGTTTCGGGGAATGAAGACCGTGGTGGGGGGGGGGTAGTTGCACTCAAATCACTTTTGAATATTATAAAGGGTACTAGTCCTTTTAATTTCCAATAAAATAAAGTTTCTACGACAACGCCTTCTATAAAAACCTTATATGCCCCCAGGGCATAACTTAAAACCTTTGCCCACAGGGTTGAGGGGGAGAACCCTCCTCAAAAACATATTTTCAATCTGAAAATCAACTAAGCTGAACAAAATAGCTATCTCAAAATTTTGATTGGATGTGTCTGGTGGAATGATGGGCGTGGGGGGGGCTAGTTGCCCTCTAATCACTTTCGACTATTAAAAAGGGAACTAGCCACTCCAATTTCCAGTCGAATGAGCCCTTTTCAAAGTTTATACGACGACTGCTTCAATACGAGGTGCCCGGGTATGGAGAAAAAAAAAAACGAAAACCAAAAACACAATGTGCCCACATCGTTCTTTACTTAGGCAGCGCTAGCGCGCTGCCTATGAATATTTTTTTGTTTGCTCGTCTTTGTTAGCTGTTTTGGTGGTTTCTTGTCTTTTCGTGGGACTTGATTGAATAGTTAGGATTTTGCACTGTTAGATATGATGTTTCGTTGTTTTAATTATCTTTGCTATCTTTGTTTTTTTTATACTTCCAATGGTTTTGCTTTAAATTTTGTAAATTTATGGTTTGGCATATTTAATTATTCCTCTATCGTTTCATGATATAAACTAATATGAATTTTTTGTGTTTTGCTGGTCTTTGCTTGTGTTTTTCGAATGGTCTTGTTTGAAATTTAGTGGGTTTTTGGTTTGGTATGTGTAGTCATCCTCGTCTGTTTCAAGGTTTAAGATGGATTGAATTAGCTCTGCTAGGTTTGTTGATGTTTTCGTTGAGTATTTTTAAGGGACTTGTTTTAAATTTCTTGAATAAATAGTTTGGTATGTTTTGATATGCTCTTTTCTATCATCTAGTAAACTAGGTTGAACTGTCTTTACTTTAGCTGAGGCATGCCAAAAATCTAAATGTCCAGCGAAAAATTGACAAAAGTCCCAATACAACACCTACAGTAAAAATCGGTGACAGGCAAAACGATTGAATTCAAGAACATAAACACCTAAATGCTTCCGTTAAAGGATTTAGAAAACCTAAATGCCTAAGAGTAACCTATTAAAAATTTTTGGGACTTCCTAGTCCCACCAAGTTTGGGTTCAAAAAGTCATCAGATCCTTGGGCCAAGGAGAACTCTATTGTGACATTAAAATGACGTATTTGGGAAATCTCCTCCTATTAAAATTATGCACGTCGATTTCTCATAATAAAATAATTTAATGGGATAGAAATAAGTGTCTTAAGTGGCATATTTAGGAAATTTTCCAAATAAAGCAGTCTGAGAATAAAACCAAATCCAAAGTTAGACGCTTTGTTGAAAAATTAATTTCTGAACTTTAAAGCAAAAATAAAGTAGTAAAAATAGTAAAGGTTGACCTAGGAACCAACTCTTGCTGTTCATGTCTCACAAGGGGACAGTTGTGAGAAGTTTGGATTCTACTTGTCCCTAGAAACATATTCCATGGAAATGTGGATGGGTGTGGCAGCTTGTAGGAGAAAGGGGCAGACGAAAAAATTCAGGCCAGCTCGTTTGAGGAGAAAAACCATGAGAAATTGGTGACAATGGGATTTAGAGTTAAAAAATGTTTAAAAGGTAAAAAGACGAATGATTCGAAGCCACCTTGTCTATAAGTTGGAATACTATACGTTCAAGTTTTAATTGCAAACATTTCAATGAAATATGGTTTTGTTTTTCATCTTATGTCAGAAAGTAATTTGATTTGGTTATTTTTTTAACTGAAATTAAAAAAAAGGAAAAAAAAACTAAAAAGATGCTATAACTTAAAATTAGGCTCACAAGTAAACACTAATGTTTAGGCTCTGGTCGAAAAGATTTGTTTCTTATTACTACAAAATTAAAAAAAAAAACAAGGAAAAAGGGCAAAATAAAAGAAAGTGTCTGAAAGGTTAACACTATGCTTTAGGGTCTTAATATCAGTACTTTTGGTGGTTAGTTCCCTGAGAAAATTATTTCCCAGGGGAACTCCACTATTTGCAGCAATCAAGGAAGTTTAAGGGCAAATGTCTCTGCTGGGAACAGGAAAACATAAGAAACATTCATAAGTTTACAATTAGAAATAATCTGTTCAAAGTTAGCAAAAGCTCCTTGTAGGACTTTCACTTTCCCCTTGAAAACTTCCTTGTAGTGTCAAAACTGTATATCAGAAATGTATAAGGAACAGTTTAAAGTGTTAAATTGTTTTTTTTTGCTCGGGACATGTTTAGGGACATTTTAAAGTAACAGAAAGATAATATTTGCATACTCCTACTACTAAAAGTACTAAAAGTAGATGCTACTACTTTTAACACGGACAGTACTACAATTACTAAGGATAAGGATATTATGGTTATGTGGTGGCGCTTTCTAATTAAGTCAATTTGGAATTTAGTAAAATATTAAGACGGAAATACAAAAGTTTAGAAATACCACTTTTATTAAGATAAGGAACATATCCTGGCAGGTGTGTTCTTAATTAGAAATTAAAAAATCACCACTTCCTAGCTATGTTTGTCATTGAGCCCCAATTAGGTGTGGTTGAAAAAATGTATATAAGATAAATTTTATGGGGACGAAAGTGCGATATACTAAATTCATGCCGGACTGACCTCTGGTCCGTTGATTTAGAAATATCTTGGAATATTGTCAGATTATTGTAAGTGTCTAAGTATCTTATTGTATTATATCTTATTGTAAATCTCTTATACCTGTTGTCTCCCTGGGACCACAAGTCTCAGCGGAATATATATGTTATCAAACCCTGTACTAGTGTCTGTTAGCTGAATAAACGTATTGTGTTACAGCCATTATCTCTAGAATCTAAATTTAGTCCCTCGAATATTCCCAGCTGGTACACCTCATTAGTCAGGTCATAGCCTAAGGCACGCTAGCAAAGTTTAATTACCTTAGGGCCATATATTATCTCCCCTATAAAGAGAGAAATAAAGACGACAACCACAACTCCACCCTACAACCATAAAACCACTTTACCCTAGCTGGTGGCGGTTAGAAAAAACTGAGCCGGGAGGACTAAATAAAAATTACTTTTTTTTAATAAATGGCTTTACCAGAGAAAAAATGGCTTTCCTTTCCACGGTACTTGAAATTGCAAAAATTATACCAGAATACAAGGGAATTTCAGATGATGAGGAGTTTATCGAAAAATAAAAAATTTTAAACGCACTAACTGAGTCGTTTGACGATAAGGTCAAAGAGCAATGCGTTGCAGCTAGATTAAAAGGAAGCGCCCTTAAAAACTTTGAGGCGGTTAAGGAAAAAGAACCCAAGGAAAATAGCACTCTAATTGAATCTTTTAAAACAAGATTCATAGAAACGAATGTCTCCGAGAGGCTAAGAACAGAGGTAGTGACATTCTATACCGAAGCTAGTATAAGGGAATATGCAAACAAAATTTGTCAGTCTGTATGCTTACAGTTAGAGAAAGGCGGAAATGACGAGACGTTACAGAAAATAGAATTACATACTTTTACGCAAGGGTTACCAAAAAAGCTTTTAAGACTAATATTATCACGAAAACCAGAAAACCTAGAGCAGGCTGTAATCCTAGTAGAAACAGAGGTGAAAATTGACGAGGCCGTGAAAATTTTGAGCAGATGTCAATAAATAACACAGGAACCGAAGAAAGTGTACAACATGAAAAGGGACAGAAGCGTGTGAGCTTTGAGGAGCCAAATCGTGAACCAAAAAGGCGTGACGGAGGCCGAGGGTCACCGTCTAGGGAAATAGCTGACAGATTCCAAGACCTTGAGTTGATAGCGGCTAATAACTATAGAAAATATGGGCACCCACCCCCAACAAAGACATATATCTGGATAACCAACAATGACAGATCAAAAATATTTCGAAGTAAATAGGAAACCTACAAACAAGTTAGGAGAAAGTTTAATTGCTATTATGGTAGCAAACTGAATCTCTATGCGGTGGATTGCTGGCATAGAATACGTAAAGAAGGCCAGACGTACAAAACAAGATACCCGTACAGAATGCAGGGGGGCAGAAATATAGGAAGGCAGTGAGCAAATAATACTTGGCAAACCCCGAATAATATACCTGAATTAGGCCTAGAAATCAAATGGTAAACAACACCCTGGGTCAAAATGGCAACGCTGAAGAAAACTAGGAAATCCCCAGAAACTTTCGGTCAAACAGTGGGATCTAAACGGAAGAGCCAGCCTGTAAGGGTCGACAGAGCTGAATCATTACAAAGACCTCTATACAGTTTAGATTGTTGTGATACAGATGCAAAATAATAATAATCTACCGATTTTGTGTTGTTTTAAAATTGAGTGTTTCCAAAATTTACCGTGTTTACTTGATACGCGTGCATCTAAATCATTAATTCGAGATGAAGGTTCAAGAGGTTTCCTCCTTATGTCAAAAATCGCGTAAGCAGATGCCAGAATAACCTGACATCAGTAACAGGTCACAAGCTGACAATTTTGGGGGAATGTCCATTAAAATTTAGCACAGGGGATAAAGAAATAACAGTAACGGTGATAATATGTAAGCAGCTACCATTTCATTGTATTCTAGGAGTAGATACTATGATCATATGGAAACCCCTAACTAACAAAATAATCATAAGCCAGACAAATGAAACTAATTGGCAAATTTACGTAACAACAGATAAAGAGAGTGACGATTCGGATTATAACTTAAACATAACGATAAATAAAAGTACTTTTATTTATCGTCATGGAAAGGCAGTGTGGTCTCCGAAATTATCTACATTATAACTTAAACATAAACGGGAAAATCACAAAAGAAGGGGGAGCAACAGCTCAAGTGCTAGCGACATTAAATACCAAAGAAGGGAGAGTTAAAACAATGGATGTCATGATAGGGGGATATACCCTCAAAGAATACCTCACAATTTTTGTGGAAAATCAAGTTATTAAAATTTTAAATGGTATCACATATTTAAAATTATCAAATCTAAGTAATAATAAAGTAAACCTAAGCCAAATACCGCTAGAATCGGTGGAAAAGATTTCAAATTCAGAAATAAAATCTCTAAGCAGCCCAGAATTAAGCGTAAATTTCACTAGCCACAAACAAATTTCGTCGAAACCGCAAGCGGAAGAAAGGTATGGAATGACCAAAACTAACTTTTTGCAACAATTTAATTTAGAACATTCACTGGAAAATAAAAAAACCCGGGTGGGAAATATTCTTTGGACTTTAGATGGACATTTGCAAGACACAAAGCGGAAAATGGGATTAACTCACTTAATCACGTGCAAAATACCAACACAGGGCCCTCCAATTAGAAAAAAACACCATATAAAAAACCTCATCAATTAAAACCATGGCTAGACCACCAAAAATAGGAAATGGAAGAACACGGTATAATCAAAGAGAGTATTAGTGAGTGGTGAATTCCACTAGTGATAGTCAGAAAAAAAGACAATACCTGGAGATTATGCATAGATTTTAGAGCGCTAAATGCAGTCACGGTAAAAGAAGTTATGAAATTACAACGAATTGATACGATATTAGATTCTCTGGGAGGTTCAAAATACTATACTAGTTTTGACCTCATAGCGGTATATTTGCAAATAGTCTTAAACCCAGAAACAAAGCACAAGGCAAAAGTAATCTTAGATGATGGAAGAACGTTTACATTTGAACGTATGCCTTTTGGCTTATCATTTAGTCCAAATTGTTTTAGTCGACTAATGAATTTGGTGTTAAAAGATAATGAACCAGAAAGGAAAAAAAATACCTTGGCTTACTTAAATGATTTAATTTTGTTTACTGAAAACCTGGCAGACCATTTAATTGGACTTAGAAAAATACTGGGAAAATTTAAAAATCAGGCTTAAAATTAAAACCAGAAAAGCTAAAAACCACATCTGATAAACCAAGGTACTATTTTGCCAAATCTGGAAAAATTTACGGTCATAGAACAATTACAACCACCAAAAGATAAAAAAATGGTTTAGATCAGTTTGTGGTTTGTTAAGTTATTTCCAGACGATATATTAAAAACTATGCGACAATAGCACAAACATTGACGAGCCTTTTCAAAAAATCAAGCAAATTCCAATGTCCATCGGACGCAAAACAAGCGCTAAATGAAATAAAAAGGCAATTATTACTGGCACCAATACTAAAACTACCAGATTTGTCACAAGACTTCTGTTTAAAAACAGATGCTTCGGGGCACGGAATGGTGCTATATTATTAAATATAAATTCTGAAAGGGTAGAATCAATAATCCAATACGCCAGCAGGTCGCTGACATAGGTAGAAAGAAAATATTAAACGGTTGAAAGAGAATGCCTAGCAGTTGTAGTTTCTACAGAATATTTTCGCCAATTTTTTCTTGAAAAAAGTTTATTTTACGCGTAGACCAAAAATCACTAATTTGGCAACATACGATGCAAAATACTTCAGTACGGCTGACACGATGAATACCACGTCTACAAGCTTATTCATACACCCCAATATATATAAAGGGCCGTAAAAAACATTTTACCAGACTATTTGTCACGGAATCCATATACGGAAGGAAATTTGATAACAACCATCCAAGACGAACTGGGCGGGGTGGAAATAATATCTAATGGAAATCTTTCGAATCATCAGGATAAAGATGATTTTTGTTCAGCCATAAAATCCTTTTTGTTAAACGGATCAGAACTGCTGGAACACTTCAAACATTTTTTGAAGTACTTAGATAATTTTGATCTGGATGAAAGTAAAAATCTTTTGATAAGATATTACAGAGCACCACAAGAATATAGAAAAAATTACTTAAAAATTATTCCAGTAATTCTGAAATCGCTGGAAGAAGAAATTTTACAAATGGCACACGCAACCAGTGGCTGTCACATGGGATATGCAAAACCTATTTGAAGAATAAAAGGGAATTTTAATTTTCCAAAAATGTACTCAAAAGTAAAAATTTTCATACAAGGCTGTCAAGAGTGTGCCAAACAAAAGTCACCACCAAAGATTCCTAAGACCGAATTAGGTCAATACCCCACCCCTCCAGGGGTGGAAGAATTAATATCTATAGACATTTGGGGGGCAGGAGGAAGTTTACCAGATTCCAGGAAAGAAAATCGGTGTGTACTAACCATACTTGATCATTTCAACTCATATTTATACGCTTTCCAATTAAAGACGAAAAGGCAAAAACCATTGTGAAAATTTTGAACACGGGATTTTCCATCGAATTTTACTTAGTGACAATGGGCCATGTTTTAGAGCCAAATTATTAGACGAAATTACGGAATATTTAGGTATAAAGTGTTGGTCTACCTCATCTTACATGGCGCCAGCTAATGGAAAAGTTGAACACAAACTTAGAGAATTAGCTTACATGCTAAGGATACACGAGAGGGAGGAAAATGAGAATTGGGATGACCACATAACATTCGTAATCTTTGCAGTGAATAGGGCTTTTTCACGTTCTTTAAAAGAAACACCATTTTTTTTACAAAGTCTAAGAGATCCCAGAATTTGTATCGATGAAATACAAAATGATAGATTATATTACAATCTTGAACAAATATACGCAAGAAATGGTCATGAGAATGAAAAAAGGCAAAGAATAGGATAAAGACAATTTGGAAGAAGCGAAGACAGAAAAAAAGAAAAATATTACAGAAAAAGCCAAAATAAGACTAATTATTGTCTAAGAGACTTGGTCCCTGTACACAAAACCAGCCTGGAAGGGAAAAAAAGTTAAAACCGAAGTGGGATGGACCTTACAGAATTTTAAAAATCCTACCGAATCACTAAACCTTTGTTCTAAAGTATCAGTATAACGAAGAGGAAGAAATAATTCAGCATAATGGACTGAAATTTTTTTTTTTTGCTTAAAACCATGGAAATCAGAGCCCATTTCTTCAGACGAAGAAATAGATGAGACAATTGCACCAGTATATATCATAATGCAATATGAATTCTATGACCTTTTTAACAACCACAACAGTTGGGAGAACGGGAAGGAATATTTAGCCCATTCTTGGCTACAAACTTTCCACAAAAAACAAGAGAAAAAGAGAAAAATTCAATGCTCATCGGATACTAGCCATGGAAGCGATAGAGAAGTGTTTCAAAAACAACCTACTGGTTTAAGGGATAATAAACCAGAGGTTAAGTCCAAAGAAGAAGACAAATTGGAAGAAACCCCAAAACTGTCTGAATTTCATCCACTAGACTCGCCTACAGTCTCAACACAAAAATGGTTTTTGGAACAAATGCCATCTACCAGACGCAAGCTAACAGAGTTTAAAACCGATATTATTCTACAGAAACAGATATAACAAAATCTGGGCAATCGTTAAGTAAAACCTCCTTAAGAGAAAAAATATGGAGAAAAGTGAAAAGCCAGAAAGACAGCAGCAAGATCCTTCCTCAGCAGCACAAGTGGCTAAATCACTAATGAAAAATGCCAAACTTCAAAAGGAACGGACGCTAAAGACATTTGACGAAGCAACAAAACTACGCTCAAATTCGCAACCTGTAAGCCATACTATAGAGACCACGGTAAAACTTTTCAATATTATAAAGAGGAGAAACTAAAATTTGGAATCCAATATTCAGATCAGGAAACGGAAAAAGGGAGAACTAGTGTTGCTCCCAGTTGTCCCAAAATATGTAAAAAAATTGGGATGTAAAAGCAAATATTTTTCTTGGCTAAAGCAGATAAAAAGTCAGAAAAATCTATTTTTCTAGGGAGCGGTTTTGTATACATGTGTATATAAATAGGTACAAATATATATAATATGGATCTTAGCCTTGTAAAATTCTATAAAAACAATATATAAGTTGGAACTAGTTCAAAATCTTTGAGGAAAAAAATAGTTTTTTTGCAAAAATTACAAATTAATAACAATGTAAAATGTGGCAAGCGTTTACATTAGGTGCCATGTGTGCAAGCTTGTAGCTTTTAATTATTTTTTAATTTGAAATGGTAAAGATTAATTACAAAAGTAAACGCGATAAATTAGTTCGCACTTAAGGCAAAAGGTATTCCGTAAAGTAAAACAAAAATACATCAGTGATTTGAGGAAGCTAAGAAAGCTAAGAAACGCTTTTGGATGGAAGAGTTTGATAAATTTGAAAATCTAGTGAATAAAACAGGAGTCATTTAAAAAGAGGCTTAAAAAAGACCTATTGTACTGAAAAAGCTGAAAAAGACTTTAAAAAACCCTTAGGCTTCACTGAAGTGAATATTCCAAAAAAGGGAAAAAGGGTAAAAATTTGAAGATATAGCCAGGCGGAAGTGAAGTAAAAGAAATTGAGTGAAGTCAGCTAGACTTTGATATACGTGCATATTGTGCTGACCGAATGAGATCAGTACGAGAAATTTGTACAAAATAAGTATAAAATAAGTAGCATAAATACTAGGGAGCCACCGTGACGGTGGTGTAACTCTGGCAAAGATTAAATAGAAAAAATGGAGATATGCTCCATATAGAGAAAGGGAAAATTATGCTTTTTAATTTGGGAGTCGTTTTCGAAAATATGACTAGCATATATCATAAAAAATTAAAAGAAGGCACATTATAAGCATAAAGGACATAAGTTGAAATTCAAACTTAAGACAAGACCACTAAAAGTTGGGAAGTTAAAGTGGAAATAGTCATTATCACTTGTACGTCTAAAAATAAATTACCGTATGCCATGAAGGCAAGGTATATTTTTTGCTGAAGGGCCACTTTGTTTGATAAGAGAATAGCCCAAGAGAAAACTGTGGCCAAAAATCAAAAAGTGTAGCTATAATATAACTGATTAACTGTTGTGTGCAGGCTCACAACAGTTCTTTCAGTATTAGCAGCCAGAAGGGAGAACCTGGATATGTTCTATGGTGCTACCGAAAGAAACTTGTGGTAAGAAAACCTTAGATGCTGGCACTAGTACGTTGAATATATCATAACAGGCAAAAAGGTGAACAGCTAAATTTTGAGCTTATCAGATCTAAGCTGTAAACAGAGCCTTGTCCCAAAAGGACATTAAATCTTAAAAAAAGAAACTACATGCAAAAACGTTATTAAACTGTTTCAAGTACCTGAAATTCGAAAAGAATTAGAAAGCTAAAGAGTTTTATATAAACAAACCGACATAGAGTAAGCTAAAACAGTTACTGACACAAGTTGGTTTTTCGAAATAGAACCAAAGAATTGAAAACAAATATAAAAAAAGGAAAAATAAATGTATATAGTCGTATATGGGAATGTAAATAGTGGTAACAAATGTTATTGAGAAAAAATATAGTTAAAAAGGTATTTTAGAAACCTTTCATAAATATGGAATTGTTATAAAATAAAATTGTAAATATGTAAATTTTAATAGCAAAGTCAAGTTCTATGAACTATCGCCAAGCCCTTTATATAGGCTAACCTATGTATAAATCTATTTGTTAGAGTTGATTTTTTTTAATTTTAATCGCTGTTAATACTGATCAGATTGACGGACTTATTTAAAAGTTGTACAAAGAACAAATATTGCAGTGATTAAATAAATTGTTAGGTTACATAATTATTGTTTGTTTTTAACAATTAAGTTATGTATCAACGTAACTTCTGTTAACATATATATATATATATATATATATATATATATATATATATATATATATACATATTATATATATATATATATATATATATATATATATATATATTATATATATATATATATATATATATATATATATATATATATATATATAATATATATATATATATATATATATATATATATATATATAATATATATATATATATATATATATATATATATATATATATATATATATATATTTATATATATAACCTAAACTATCCATATAAATATAGTGAATTGGTATTTTGAGTGTTTTATTTTAAAAAAACAAATTTTTGCTTTTTGTATAGTTATATTACTATATAATGTCTTAAATAACTTTAAAACTTTAACCAAATGTATTTTTTGATAAATGTTCTATCTAAGTTTTATGACTTCACAATGCTTGTGTAAGTTTATTACACATTGCTCGTGTATAAAATGTGTTTTCATTTTTAAAAGTAACTTTAAGTTTTAACTAGGATTTAATGTTATATCTAAACTTTTTAACTTCTAGTAAACGTATAAATATTCTTTTGTGTAATAATCCGTAAGTGAATAACAATTCTAAATTAAGTCTGAAAAGGATGACGCAAGAAATTGCCGGCAAGAAACATATTGTTTCTATTTAAGCGGCATATCATGTTAAAAGTAAAACGATAGAAAAGAAATAAAAATAAATTAACATCTTACTTAAAAAAAGGAATGCAATGATATAATCAAAATTGAGTGTTTCATTTTACTATATATGTAACACTTTATGCTCTATATGTATTCTAATGTGAATATTTATTTTAGATAGTCTTAGTTTTTTTTTTTTACATCAAATATTTCGTGACATCTTTTTGAATCCATTTCTCAATATATTTTTCTGACGCGTTTTTTCGGAAAGTAGCAAATTTCAAAGCCAGTTCAATTTTATCCTGATACCAACAGCTCACATCATCAGAAACCTTGCCATAACTGGTCAACTAATATTTTGGGAACTGTATGCAGTATTAAAGAACTTTGCTACCAGTTCATCATAAAGTGAGATAAAATCAGAAATTTAGGCTTAGAAAATATCAAACAAAGTGCTAAGTAGCCTAAATGCCTTTATATTAATGAAAGAATATGTGTAAACGCTTTGTGTTGGAAAAATATGTGAAAGTTTAAAAACCAACATTTTTATGTATAATTTATCCAAGGCATTTGAAAAAACTCGGAAGATAAATGTTAAATCAACCACATCACCCAGAAAAATTAAATTATTAATGGGAATTAAATTTAAACTCAATCAATCAAATAGTTTCTAATATAACTTTAAATCCAATTTAAGCAGAACCACTAATATAATGCTTCAGCCAAGGTGGGTCAAACTTAAAAACAAAGAATGTATATAAGATATAGGGTTAAAAGAGAATTTTACAGTTTTAAAGACAAAAAAAAAGAGAGAAAAAGAGAAACAAGGATAAATTCCAAAAACTCATATCCTTGGAAGAAAGGACATGGTATATATTTGGCCATAAACATCACCCTAAGGAAACCCATTGATTTTAAATGCACAGAATGACCCAAAAATGGCAGTAAACCATGGATAAAATCAAATTGTTTTAAAAGTAAAATATTGAGATTTTAGACAACTCTTCTCAAAATAGGGAGTATTGTGGTGACACTTTCTAATTAAGTCAATTTGGAATTTAGTAAAATACTAAGACACAAATACAAAAGTTTAGAAATACCACTTTTTATTAAGATAAGGAACACATCCTGGCAGGTGTATGCTTAATAGTAAATTTAGAAACAACCACTTCCTAGCTATGTGCGTCAGCGGGCTCCGATAATGTGTGGTTGAAAAAAATGTATAAAAGATACATTTCATGGGGACAGAAGTGCGATATACTAACTTTATGCTGGACTGAGCTCTAGTCCATCGATTTAGAAATACCTTGGAATATTTTCGGATTATTGTAAGTGTCTAAGTATCTTATTGTATTATAATTTATTGTAATACCTGATACTTGTTGTCTCCCTGGGACCACCAGTTTCAGCGGAATATATATGTTATCAAACCATGTACTAGTGTATATTAGTTGAATAAAAGAATTGTGTTATAGCCAACCTCTCTACAATCTAAATTTAGTCCCTCGAATATTCCCAGCTGGTACGCCTCATTAGTCAGGTCTGAGCCTAAGGCACAATACCAAAGTATAATACCTTAGGACCATAGTTTATCTCCCCAATAAAGGGAGAAATCAAGGCAACAGCCACAACTTCAACCAAATATCACAAGATCACATTACCACAGTTAACTTTCAGGGGCTGTTTAGGAGGATATAGAACTGAATCAAAACAAACAATATGCAGGAAAGTTGTAAAAAGGGTGTATCATCAATATCAAAGTACCGGCTTAAGATATGAAGTTGAAACTTCAAGGGAATTTTGAGGCTGATGCTGAAATAGAAAAGGTTTTATTTGAATATCACTACTACTAATACCCCTCTTCAGGGGGTTTATTGAGGGGGATGCTGTCGCCTATGGGTGTAATATGAAACATTTAGACAATTTCAAGGGGACGAAATTAAATTTTTTAGGATATGTTGAGGGATATTTTGAACTAATAGAATGACAGTATCGGCATACTACTAAAATTGTTGCTACGTATTTTTATAGGGGCAGTAATATAATTACTAGTAATAAGGATATTATAGTGAGCTTTCAGAGGTTGTATAGGAGGATATGAAACTGAATCAAAACACACAATATGTATGCAGGTTGTAATAGGGCGTATCATCAATATCACAGTAGTGGCTTAGGGTATCAAGTGTAAACCTCAAAGGTATATTGAGGCTGATGCTGGAATAGAAAAGGCCCTTTTTGAATATTTCTACTATTAATACTCTTAAGAAAATGTTGAAAGGGGATATTGCAGCCCAAGGGTGTAAAGTGAAGCGTTTAGTGAATTTCAAGGGGATGTCAAATTAAGTCAATAAACAAAATACGTCAGCAGTTTATCAGAAGAGCGTATCAGCAATATCTTAGAGACAACTTTTGGTATAGAATTTAAAATATTAGAGCATGTTGATGGGGATGCTGAACTAACCAAAAGGTATTATTTGAGTACTACTTCAGCTGTTACTACTGTCACTACTACTGCTATCACTATTATTACTCCAATTGTTCTAATACCACTGCTGCTACTATTACTTCTACTATTGCTAATCTTATTAGTATTAAGGTTGTACGATCAGGAAATCCAAGGGTGGTTTCGGACTAAATCAAAAAGTACTAAGTGCATTTTGGTTGTTCATGAGGTGTATCATCAGTTTCTCAGAAATGCTGTAGAATTTCAAATTTAAATTTTTGGGGCATATTTAAATAGATTTTAAACAAATCAAAACAAACTACATGCTTCCGTATTTTAGAAATGCTTTATTGGAAGTATCAGAGGTTTGAGGAGGGCCCGACAAATGCTGAGACTCCGGAAAGCCCTTCAATATTACTAAACACTAATCTTATCTATTTGTAATGGAATGGATCAGTGCTTAGAGCCCAAGCTTCTATTTATCTTCTCTCGTTGAATATATCTCACCAACCTATAATAATACCCTCCTACAAGAGATCACATTACCTCACGAACCCAAAACCTAAGCGGAAATATATAGGAACATCCAAAGAGTATGAAACTTACTATTCCTGCGTTCTAGGTACAAAATAAGAGTTCTTAAATAAACAGTAGCAAGACATCCTCTTCTCGAGGCTGAATCCAATGGAACTTAAATTAAAAATTGCAGCTGATTAAATTGATGATTTTTCAACTAAGGTTAAAGAGTATTCCCAGATAAGTTATCACCATCTTATGCATATATAAACATAGATAAATTGACTCCAATCCAAACTGGCTTGAATCTCAAACGGTAGAGAAATAGCTACAAAAATACACAAAAAACAAAAACACCAACTTCAGAACATCATTTAAATATTCTAACCTTTAATCTCTGGCCAATTTCCATACTGTTGCTCTCATCAGCTTAGCTCAGGATCCATAGTAGAAGGGGGGCTACCAGTCCCACCCCTCACCCCTGCTGCCACCTACAACTTTTTTACATAATTTATGCATGTTTTTATGGTTTTTGTCAGTGAGGAATGAAAAAAAACATGGTTTTTCTCACTTTTATGGATGTTTCTTGGACGGTTATGTGAGTTGGTCAATTATTTGATGTTTTTCATGGATGTCAACATCAATTTATGTCTGTTTTATGGTTTTTGTCAGTGAGAATGAAAAAAACAGGAATTTTCTCACTTTTATGGATGTTTCTTGGACGGTTATGTGTGTTGGTCAATTTATTTGATGTTTTTCATGGATGTCAACATCAATTTATGTCTGTTTTATGGTTTTTGTCAATGAGAATGAAAAAACAGGATTTTTCTCACTTTGATGGATGTTTTCTGGATTATTGAGTCTAACGGGGAACAGGGTCAATGACACTTCTTTCAAGATCTTGTTTTGTTGTTATTGTTTTGGCCAAGTGCACGCTCGGGGCGAATGTTAAGATCCAGGAATAGGAAAACAGGATCACATGTTCCCCTCTCGTGAATCAATAATTCCCCTTAGAAACAACAAATTAATTCCCCTTTCTTGACAAATCAATCAACCATGACATCATCTGTCAGACATTAAAAAACTTCGCCACGGAAACAATTCTACTGGTCGAACTCCAAAGATATTAATAAACTTCGCCCTGGAAACAATTCTAGAAACTCCGGCGAATGTTTTGATCTTAGAGATGAAGAGATTAACGCGGGAAAAGGGTTTCTTAGTAATTTGAAATGTGACAGCGCAGGGATGCCAAAAACAAAAGGAACACGCTGAAATTACGTTTAGGGGTTATTTGAGCGAAACCGTTTTAGACATTTTAGGGAATTATTTCGGCGAAACAGTTAGAAACATTTTAAAAGATGATCTTAGAAGATGTTTTAGAAGAGGTTTTGAGTGTGGTCGTTATAATACACAAGTTCCATTTGAAGAGTGTCGTGAGGTCCCCTACCCCAACCCCGAAGGAAGCCCCTAGCCCCCAAAGGTTTCCCCGGGCTCCCAAAGGGTCCCCCGGGCTCCCAAAGGGTCCTCCGGGCCCCCAAAGGGCCCCCGGCGCCCCAAAGGACCACCCGGCCCCAAAAGGGCCCACGGACCCCCAAAGGCCCTCCCGAGTCCCCAAAGAGCCCCCTCCCCATTTTGTTAATACTTTTTTGTGCATTTGAGACACAGAAGGGTCCCCAAATTTCAAAAGGCTTTATTATATTTTTTCAGAACAAGTTTTTTCTTAATGTCCTTCCTAAACCAATTTTACAAGTTGAAGTACTCATCTTTTCCCCCACAACTTTACTATAAGGCTTTTCGAATACCCCAACATCAAGCAATACTTTTCAAAAGGCTTTATTATATCTTTTCAGAACAAGTTCTTTACGTAATTTTCTTCCTAAACCCATTTTACAAGTTAAAGTACCCATCCTTTTCACCCACAACTTTACATTACGCATTTTGGATACCTCAACACCAAGAAATACTCTTCAAAAGACATTTCAGAACAAGTTCCTTTCTTAATGTCCCTTCTAAACCCATTTTCCAACTTGAAGTACCCATCCTTTTCACCCACAACTTTACTTTACAGCTTTTTGGATACCACAACACCAAGAAATACTTTTCAAAAGGCATTTCAGAGCAAGTTCCTTTCTTAATGTCCCTCCTAAACCCATTTTACAAGTTGAAGCATCCATCCTTTTCACCCACAACTATACTTTACAGCTTTTTGGATACCACAACACCAAGAAATACCTTTCAAAAGACATTTCAGAGCAAGTTCCTTTCTTAATGTCCCTTCTAAACCCATTTTCCAACTTGAAGTACCCATCCTTTTCACCCACAACTTTACTTTACAGCTTTTTGGATACCACAACACCAAGAAATACCTTTCAAAAGACATTTCAGAGCAAGTTCCTTTCTTTATGTGCCTTCTAAACCCATTTTCCAACTTGAAGTACCCATCCTTTTCACCCACAACTTTACTTTACAGCTTTTTGAATGCCCAACACCGAGCAATACTTTTCAAAAGGCATTTCAGAACAAGTTCTTTTCTTAATGTCCTATCCTAAACCCATTTTTACAAGTTGAAGATCCATCCTTTTCACCCACAACTTTAGTTTACAGCTTTTGATTGACCCAACACCAAGCAATACTTTTCAAAGGCATTTCAGAACCAGTTATTTTCTTAATGTCATTCCTAAACCCATTTTACAAGTTGAAGTACCCATCCTTTTCACCCACAACTTTACTTTACGACTTTTTGGATACCTCAACACCAAGCAATACTTTTCAAAGGGCATTTCAGAACAAGTTCTTTTCATAATGTCCTTCCTAAACCCATTTTACAAGTTGAAGTACCTATCCTTTTCACACACAACTTTACAAAAGGCTTTTTTTATATTATTTCAGAACAAGTTCTTTACGTAATGTCCCTCCTAAACCAATTTTACAACTTGAAGTACTCATCCTTTTCACACACAACTTTACTTTATGGCTTTTTGAATATCCCATCACCAAGCAATACTTTCAAAAGGCTTTTTTATTAAATGTTTACTGAACACACACAAATTTCTCTTAGAAATAATATTTTTCGTCAATGATAACACTTTTTCTGTTCGAACTAGCAAGTTTTCTATCAAAGATACCAAATTTTTTCGTAGAAGTAACATTTTTTGATTGTGATAACAACTTTTCTGTCAGAAGTAGCAAGTTTTGCTTAACACTAACAAACATTCTCATCAAAGTAACGATATTTTACCTTAATACTAACAT
Source organism: Artemia sinica (assembly GCA_027921565.1). Classification (NCBI taxonomy): domain Eukaryota; kingdom Metazoa; phylum Arthropoda; class Branchiopoda; order Anostraca; family Artemiidae; genus Artemia; species Artemia sinica. Next base: position 194,179 of record JAPEVW010000249.1, read on the forward strand.
ACTTTTACTGAACACACACAAATTTCTCTTAGAAATAATATTTTTCATCAGTGATAACACTTTTTCTGTTCGAACTAGCAAGTTTTCTACCAAAGATACCAAATTTTTTCGTAGAAGTAACATTTTTTGATTGTGATAACAACTTTTCTGTCAGAAGTAGCAAGTTTTGCTTAACACTAACAAACATTCTCATCAAAGTAACGATATTTTACTTTAATACTAACATACTTTTACTGAACACACACAAATTCCTCTTAGAAATAATATTTTTCGTCAATGATAACACTTTTTCTGTTCGAACTAGCAAGTTTTCTACCAAAGATACCAAATTTTTTCTTAGAAGTAACATTTTTTGATTGTGATAACAACTTTTCTGTCAGAAGTAGCAAGTTTTGCTTAACACTAACAAACATTCTCATCAAAGTAATGATATTTTACCTTAATACTAACATACTTTTACTGAACACACACAAATTTCTCTTAGAAATAATATTTTTCATCAATGATAACACTTTTTCTGTTCGAACTAGCAAATTTTCTGTCAAAGATACCAAATTTTTTCGTAGAAGTAACATTTTTTGATTGTGATAACAACTTTTCTGTCAGAAGTAGCAAGTTTTGCTTAACACTAACAAACATTCTCATCAAAGTAACGATATTTTACCTTAATACTAACATACTTTTACTGAACACACACAAATTTCTCTTAGAAATAATATTTTTCATCAGTGATAACACTTTTTCTGTTCGAACTAGCAAGTTTTCTACCAAAGATACCAAATTTTTTCGTAGAAGTAACATTTTTTGATTGTGATAACAACTTTTCTGTCAGAAGTAGCAAGTTTTGCTTAACACTAACAAACATTCTCATCAAAGTAACGATATTTTACCTTAATACTAACATACTTTTACTGAACACACACAAATTTCTCTTAGAAATAATATTTTTCATCAGTGATAACACTTTTTCTGTTCGAACTAGCAAGTTTTCTACCAAAGATACCAAATTTTTTCGTAGAAGTAACATTTTTTGATTGTGATAACAACTTTTCTGTCAGAAGTAGCAAGTTTTGCTTAACACTAACAAACATTCTCATCAAAGTAACGACATTTTACCTTAATACTAACATACTTTTACTGAACACACACAAATTTCTCTTAGAAATAATATTTTTCGTCAGTGATAACACTTTTTCTGTTCGAACTAGCAAGTTTTCTGTCAAAGATACCAAATTTTTTCGTAGAAGTAACATTTTTTGATTGTGATAACAACTTTTCTGTCAGAAGTAGCAAGTTTTGCTTAACACTAACAAACATTCTCATCAAAGTAACGATATTTTACCTTAATACTAACATACTTTTACTGAACACACACAAATTTCTCTTAGAAATAATATTTTTCATCAGTGATAACACTTTTTCTGTTCGAACTAGCAAGTTTTCTATCAAAGATACCAAATTTTTCTTAGAAGTAACATTTTTTGATTGTGATAACAACTTTTCTGTCAGAAGTAGCAAGTTTTGCTTAACACTAACAAACATTCTCATCAAAGTAACGATATTTTACCTTAATACTAACATACTTTTACTGAACACACACAAATTTCTCTTAGAAATAATATTTTTCGTCAGTGATAACACTTTTTCTGTTCGAACTAGCAAGTTTTCTGTCAAAGATACCAAATTTTTTCGTAGAAGTAACATTTTTTGATTGTGATAACAACTTTTCTGTCAGAAGTAGCAAGTTTTGCTTAACACTAACAAACATTCTCATCAAAGTAACGATATTTTACTTTAATACTAACATACTTTTACTGAACACACACAAATTCTCTTAGAAATAATATTTTTCATCAGTGATAACACTTTTTCTGTTCGAACTAGCAAATTTTCTATCAAAGATACCAAATTTTTTCGTAGAAGTAACATTTTTTGATTGTGATAACAACTTTTCTGTCAGAAGTAGCAAGTTTTGCTTAACACTAACAAACATTCTCATCAAAGTAACGATATTTTACCTTAATACTAACATACTTTTACTGAACACACACAAATTTCTCTTAGAAATAATATTTTTCGTCAGTGATAACACTTTTTCTGTTCGAACTAGCAAGTTTTCTACCAAAGATACCAAATTTTTTCGTAGAAGTAACATTTTTTGATTGTGATAACAACTTTTCTGTCAGAAGTAGCAAGTTTTGCTTAACACTAACAAACATTCTCATCAAAGTAATGATATTTTACCTTAATACTAACATACTTTTACTGAACACACACAAATTTCTCTTAGAAATAATATTTTTCATCAGTGATAACACTTTTTCTGTTCGAACTAGCAAGTTTTCTATCAAAGATACCAAATTTTTTCGTAGAAGTAACATTTTTTGATTGTGATAACAACTTTTCTGTCAGAAGTAGCAAGTTTTGCTTAACACTAACAAACATTCTCATCAAAGTAACGATATTTTACCTTAATACTAACATACTTTTACTGAACACACACAAATTTCTCTTAGAAATAATATTTTTCATCAGTGATAACACTTTTTCTGTTCGAACTAGCAAGTTTTCTACCAAAGATACCAAATTTTTTCGTAGAAGTAACATTTTTGATTGTGATAACAACTTTTCTGTCAGAAGTAGCAAGTTTTGCTTAACACTAACAAACCTTCTCATCAAAGTAACGAATTTTACCTTAATACTAACATACTTTTACTGAACACACACAAATTTCTCTTAGAAATAATATTTTTCATCAGTGATAACACTTTTTCTGTTCGAACTAGCAAGTTTTCTATCAAAGATACCAAATTTTTTCTTAGAAGTAACATTTTTTGATTGTGATAACAACTTTTCTGTCAGAAGTAGCAAGTTTTGCTTAACACTAACAAACATTCTCATCAAAGTAACGATATTTTACCTTAATACTAACATACTTTTACTGAACACACACAAATTTCTCTTAGAAATAATATTTTTCATCAGTGATAACACTTTTTCTGTTCGAACTAGCAAGTTTTCTACCAAAGATACCAAATTTTTTCGTAGAAGTAACATTTTTTGATTGTGATAACAACTTTTCTGTCAGAAGTAGCAAGTTTTGCTTAACACTAACAAACATTCTCATCAAAGTAACGATATTTTACCTTAATACTAACATACTTTTACTGAACACACACAAATTTCTCTTAGAAATAATATTTTTCGTCAGTGATAACACTTTTTCTGTTCGAACTAGCAAGTTTTCTACCAAAGATACCAAATTTTTTCGTAGAAGTAACATTTTTTGATTGTGATAACAACTTTTCTGTCAGAAGTAGCAAGTTTTGCTTAACACTAACAAACATTCTCATCAAAGTAACGATATTTTACCTTAATACTAACATACTTTTACTGAACACACACAAATTTCTCTTAGAAATAATATTTTTCATCAGTGATAACACTTTTTCTGTTCGAACTAGCAAGTTTTCTACAAAGATACCAAATTTTTTCGTAGAAGTAACATTTTTTGATTGTGATAACAACTTTTCTGTCAGAAGTAGCAAGTTTTGCTTAACACTAACAAACATTCTCATCAAAGTAACGATATTTTACCTTAATACTAACATACTTTTACTGAACACACACAAATTTCTCTTAGAAATAATATTTTTCGTCAGTGATAACACTTTTTCTGTTCGAACTAGCAAGTTTTCTACCAAAGATACCAAATTTTTTCGTAGAAGTAACATTTTTTGATTGTGATAACAACTTTTCTGTCAGAAGTAGCAAGTTTTGCTTAACACTAACAAACATTCTCATCAAAGTAATGATATTTTACCTTAATACTAACATACTTTTACTGAACACACACAAATTTCTCTTAGAAATAATATTTTTCATCAGTGATAACACTTTTTCTGTTCGAACTAGCAAGTTTTCTACCAAAGATACCAAATTTTTTCGTAGAAGTAACATTTTTTGATTGTGATAACAACTTTTCTGTCAGAAGTAGCAAGTTTTGCTTAACACTAACAAACATTCTCATCAAAGTAACGATATTTTACCTTAATACTAACATACTTTTACTGAACACACACAAATTTCTCTTAGAAATAATATTTTTCATCAGTGATAACACTTTTTCTGTTCGAACTAGCAAGTTTTCTACCAAAGATACCAAATTTTTTCGTAGAAGTAACATTTTTTGATTGTGATAACAACTTTTCTGTCAGAAGTAGCAAGTTTTGCTTAACACTAACAAACCTTCTCATCAAAGTAACGAATTTTACCTTAATACTAACATACTTTTACTGAACACACACAAATTTCTCTTAGAAATAATATTTTTCATCAGTGATAACACTTTTTCTGTTCGAACTAGCAAGTTTTCTATCAAAGATACCAAATTTTTTCGTAGAAGTAACATTTTTTGATTGTGATAACAACTTTTCTGTCAGAAGTAGCAAGTTTTGCTTAACACTAACAAACATTCTCATCAAAGTAACGATATTTTACCTTAATACTAACATACTTTTACTGAACACACACAAATTTCTCTTAGAAATAATATTTTTCATCAGTGATAACACTTTTTCTGTTCGAACTAGCAAGTTTTCGTCAAAGATACCAAATTTTTCGTTAGAAGTAACATTTTTTGATTGTGATAACAACTTTTCTGTCAGAAGTAGCAAGTTTTGCTTAACACTAACAAACATTCTCATCAAAGTAACGATATTTTACCTTAATACTAACATACTTTTACTGAACACACACAAATTTCTCTTAGAAATAATATTTTTCATCAGTGATAACACTTTTTCTGTTCGAACTAGCAAGTTTTCTACCAGAGATACCAAATTTTTTCGTAGAAGTAACATTTTTTGATTGTGATAACAACTTTTCTGTCAGAAGTAGCAAGTTTTGCTTAACACTAACAAACATTCTCATCAAAGTAATGATATTTTACCTTAATACTAACATACTTTTACTGAACACACACAAATTTCTCTTAGAAATAATATTTTTCATCAATGATAACACTTTTTCTGTTCGAACTAGCAAGTTTTCTACCAAAGATACCAAATTTTTTCGTAGAAGTAACATTTTTTGATTGTGATAACAACTTTTCTGTCAGAAGTAGCAAGTTTTGCTTAACACTAACAAACATTCTCATCAAAGTAACGAAATTTTACCTTAATACTAACATACTTTTACTGAACACACACAAATTTCTCTTAGAAATAATATTTTCGTCAGTGATAACACTTTTTCTGTTCGAACTAGCAAGTTTTCTACCAAAGATACCAAATTTTTTCGTAGAAGTAACATTTTTGATTGTGATAACAACTTTTCTGTCAGAAGTAGCAAGTTTTGCTTAACACTAACAAACATTCTCATCAAAGTAACGATATTTTACCTTAATACTAACATACTTTTACTGAACACACACAAAGTTCTCTTAGAAATAATATTTTTCATCAGTGATAACACTTTTTCTGTTCGAACTAGCAAGTTTTCTATCAAAGATACCAAATTTTTTCGTAGAAGTAACATTTTTTGATTGTGATAACAACTTTTCTGTCAGAAGTAGCAAGTTTTGCTTAACACTAACAAACATTCTCATCAAAGTAACGACATTTTACCTTAATACTAACATACTTTTACTGAACACACACAAATTTCTCTTAGAAATAATATTTTTCGTCAGTGATAACACTTTTTCTGTTCGAACTAGCAAGTTTTCTACCAAAGATACCAAATTTTTTCGTAGAAGTAACATTTTTTGATTGTGATAACAACTTTTCTGTCAGAAGTAGCAAGTTTTGCTTAACACTAACAAACCTTCTCATCAAAGTAACGATATTTTACCTTAATACTAACATACTTTTACTGAACACACACAAATTTCTCTTAGAAATAATATTTTTCATCAGTGATAACACTTTTTCTGTTCGAACTAGCAAGTTTTCTATCAAAGATACCAAATTTTTTCGTAGAAGTAACATTTTTTGATTGTGATAACAACTTTTCTGTCAGAAGTAGCAAGTTTTGCTTAACACTAACAAACATTCTCATCAAAGTAACGATATTTTACCTTAATACTAACATACTTTTACTGAACACACACAAATTCTCTTAGAAATAATATTTTTCATCAATGATAACACTTTTTCTGTTCGAACTAGCAAGTTTTCTATCAAAGATACCAAATTTTTTCGTAGAAGTAACATTTTTTGATTGTGATAACAACTTTTCTGTCAGAAGTAGCAAGTTTTGCTTAACACTAACAAACATTCTCATCAAAGTAACGATATTTTACCTTAATACTAACATACTTTTACTGAACACACACAAATTTCTCTTAGAAATAATATTTTTCATCAGTGATAACACTTTTTCTGTTCGAACTAGCAAGTTTTCTATCAAAGATACCAAATTTTTTCGTAGAAGTAACATTTTTTGATTGTGATAACAACTTTTCTGTCAGAAGTAGCAAGTTTTGCTTAACACTAACAAACATTCTCATCAAAGTAACGATATTTTACCTTAATACTAACATACTTTTACTGAACACACACAAATTTCTCTTAGAAATAATATTTTTCGTCAGTGATAACACTTTTTCTGTTCGAACTAGCAAGTTTTCTATCAAAGATACCAAATTTTTTCGTAGAAGTAACATTTTTTGATTGTGATAACAACTTTTCTGTCAGAAGTAGCAAGTTTGCTTAACACTAACAAACATTCTCATCAAAGTAATGATATTTTACCTTAATACTAACATACTTTTACTGAACACACACAAATTTCTCTTAGAAATAATATTTTTCATCAGTGATAACACTTTTTCTGTTCGAACTAGCAAGTTTTCTGTCAAAGATACCAAATTTTTTCGTAGAAGTAACATTTTTTGATTGTGATAACAACTTTTCTGTCAGAAGTAGCAAGTTTTGCTTAACACTAACAAACCTTCTCATCAAAGTAACGAATTTTACCTTAATACTAACATACTTTTACTGAACACACACAAATTCTCTTAGAAATAATATTTTTCATCAGTGATAACACTTTTTCTGTTCGAACTAGCAAGTTTTCTATCAAAGATACCAAATTTTTTCTTAGAAGTAACATTTTTGATTGTGATAACAACTTTTCTGTCAGAAGTAGCAAGTTTTGCTTAACACTAACAAACCTTCTCATCAAAGTAACGATATTTTACTTAATACTAACATACTTTACTGAACACACACAAATTTCTCTTAGAAATAATATTTTTCATCAGTGATAACACTTTTTCTGTTCGAACTAGCAAGTTTTCTCTCAAAGATACCAAATTTTTTCGTAGAAGTAACATTTTTGATTGTGATAACAACTTTTCTGTCAGAAGTAGCAAGTTTTGCTTAACACTAACAAACCTTCTCATCAAAGTAATGATATTTTACCTTAATACTAACATACTTTTACTGAACACACACAAATTTCTCATAGAAATAATATTTTTCATCAGTGATAACACTTTTTCTGTTCGAACTAGCAAGTTTTCTATCCAAAGATACCAAATTTTTTCTTAGAAGTAACATTTTTTGATTGTGATAACAACTTTTCTGTCAGAAGTAGCAAGTTTGCTTAACACTAACAAACATTCTCATCAAAGTAACGATATTTTACCTTAATACTAACATACTTTTACTGAACACACACAAATTCTCTTAGAAATAATATTTTTCGTCAGTGATAACACTTTTTCTGTTCGAACTAGCAAGTTTTCTGTCAAAGATACCAAATTTTTTCGTAGAAGTAACATTTTTTGATTGTGATAACAACTTTTCTGTCAGAAGTAGCAAGTTTTGCTTAACACTAACAAACATTCTCATCAAAGTAACGATATTTTACCTTAATACTAACATACTTTTACTGAACACACACAAATTTCTCTTAGAAATAATATTTTTCATCAGTGATAACACTTTTTCTGTTCGAACTAGCAAGTTTTCTATCAAAGATACCAAATTTTTTCTTAGAAGTAACATTTTTGATTGTGATAACAACTTTTCTGTCAGAAGTAGCAAGTTTTGCTTAACACTAACAAACATTCTCATCAAAGTAACGATATTTTACCTTAATACTAACATACTTTTACTGAACACACACAAATTCTCTTAGAAATAATATTTTTCGTCAGTGATAACACTTTTTCTGTTCGAACTAGCAAGTTTTCTATCAAAGATACCAAATTTTTTCGTAGAAGTAACATTTTTTGATTGTGATAACAACTTTTCTGTCAGAAGTAGCAAGTTTTGCTTAACACTAACAAACATTCTCATCAAAGTAACGATATTTTACCTTAATACTAACATACTTTTACTGAACACACACAAATTTCTCTTAGAAATAATATTTTTCATCAGTGATAACACTTTTTCTGTTCGAACTAGCAAGTTTTCTATCAAAGATACCAAATTTTTTCGTAGAAGTAACATTTTTTGATTGTGATAACAACTTTTCTGTCAGAAGTAGCAAGTTTTGCTTAACACTAACAAACATTCTCATCAAAGTAACGATATTTTACCTTAATACTAACATACTTTTACTGAACACACACAAATTTCTCTTAGAAATAATATTTTTCATCAGTGATAACACTTTTTCTGTTCGAACTAGCAAGTTTTCTATCAAAGATACCAAATTTTTTCGTAGAAGTAACATTTTTTGATTGTGATAACAACTTTTCTGTCAGAAGTAGCAAGTTTTGCTTAACACTAACAAACCTTCTCATCAAAGTAACGAATTTTACCTTAATACTAACATACTTTTACTGAACACACACAAATTTCTCTTAGAAATAATATTTTTCATCAGTGATAACACTTTTTCTGTTCGAACTAGCAAGTTTTCTATCAAAGATACCAAATTTTTCTTAGAAGTAACATTTTTTGATTGTGATAACAACTTTTCTGTCAGAAGTAGCAAGTTTTGCTTAACACTAACAAACCTTCTCATCAAAGTAACGATATTTTACCTTAATACTAACATACTTTTACTGAACACACACAAATTTCTCTTAGAAATAATATTTTTCATCAGTGATAACACTTTTTCTGTTCGAACTAGCAAGTTTTCTACCAAAGATACCAAATTTTTTCTTAGAAGTAACATTTTTTGATTGTGATAACAACTTTTCTGTCAGAAGTAGCAAGTTTTGCTTAACACTAACAAACATTCTCATCAAAGTAACGATATTTTACCTTAAAACTAACATACTTTTACTGAACACACACAAATTCTCTTAGAAATAATATTTTTCGTCAGTGATAACACTTTTTCTGTTCGAACTAGCAAGTTTTCTACCAAAGATACCAAATTTTTTCGTAGAAGTAACATTTTTTGATTGTGATAACAACTTTTCTGTCAGAAGTAGCAAGTTTTGCTTAACACTAACAAACATTCTCATCAAAGTAACGATATTTTACCTTAATACTAACATACTTTTACTGAACACACACAAATTTCTCTTAGAAATAATATTTTTCATCAGTGATAACACTTTTTCTGTTCGAACTAGCAAGTTTTCTGTCAAAGATACCAAATTTTTCATAGAAGTAACATTTTTTGATTGTGATAACAACTTTTCTGTCAGAAGTAGCAAGTTTTGCTTAACACTAACAAACATTCTCATCAAAGTAACGATATTTTACTTAATACTAACATACTTTTACTGAACACACACAAATTTCTCTTAGAAATAATATTTTTCGTCAATGATAACACTTTTTCTGTTCGAACTAGCAAGTTTTCTACCAAAGATACCAAATTTTTTCGTAGAAGTAACATTTTTTGATTGTGATAACAACTTTTCTGTCAGAAGTAGCAAGTTTTGCTTAACACTAACAAACATTCTCATCAAAGTAACGATATTTTACCTTAATACTAACATACTTTTACTGAACACACACAAATTTCTCTTAGAAATAATATTTTTCATCAGTGATAACACTTTTTCTGTTCGAACTAGCAAGTTTTCTACCAAAGATACCAAATTTTTTCGTAGAAGTAACATTTTTTGATTGTGATAACAACTTTTCTGTCAGAAGTAGCAAGTTTTGCTTAACACTAACAAACATTCTCATCAAAGTAACGATATTTTACCTTAATACTAACATACTTTTACTGAACACACACAAATTTCTCTTAGAAATAATATTTTTCATCAGTGATAACACTTTTTCTGTTCGAACTAGCAAGTTTTCTATCAAAGATACCAAATTTTTTCGTAGAAGTAACATTTTTTGATTGTGATAACAACTTTTCTGTCAGAAGTAGCAAGTTTTGCTTAACACTAACAAACCTTCTCATCAAAGTAACGAATTTTACCTTAATACTAACATACTTTTACTGAACACACACAAATTTCTCTTAGAAATAATATTTTTCATCAGTGATAACACTTTTTCTGTTCGAACTAGCAAGTTTTCTATCAAAGATACCAAATTTTTTCTTAGAAGTAACATTTTTTGATTGTGATAACAACTTTTCTGTCAGAAGTAGCAAGTTTTGCTTAACACTAACAAACCTTCTCATCAAAGTAACGATATTTTACCTTAATACTAACATACTTTTACTGAACACACACAAATTTCTCTTAGAAATAATATTTTTCATCAGTGATAACACTTTTTCTGTTCGAACTAGCAAGTTTTCTACCAAAGATACCAAATTTTTTCGTAGAAGTAACATTTTTTGATTGTGATAACAACTTTTCTGTCAGAAGTAGCAAGTTTTGCTTAACACTAACAAACATTCTCATCAAAGTAATGATATTTTACCTTAATACTAACATACTTTTACTGAACACACACAAATTTCTCTTAGAAATAATATTTTTCATCAGTGATAACACTTTTTCTGTTCGAACTAGCAAGTTTTCTACCAAAGATACCAAATTTTTTCGTAGAAGTAACATTTTTTGATTGTGATAACAACTTTTCTGTCAGAAGTAGCAAGTTTTGCTTAACACTAACAAACATTCTCATCAAAGTAATGATATTTTACCTTAATACTAACATACTTTTACTGAACACACACAAATTTCTCTTAGAAATAATATTTTTCATCAGTGATAACACTTTTCTGTTCGAACTAGCAAGTTTTCTACCAAAGATACCAAATTTTTTCGTAGAAGTAACATTTTTTGATTGTGATAACAACTTTTCTGTCAGAAGTAGCAAGTTTTGCTTAACACTAACAAACATTCTCATCAAAGTAATGAATTTTACCTTAATACTAACATACTTTTACTGAACACACACAAATTTCTCTTAGAAATAATATTTTTCGTCAGTGATAACACTTTTTCTGTTCGAACTAGCAAGTTTTCTACCAAAGATACCAAATTTTTTCGTAGAAGTAACATTTTTTGATTGTGATAACAACTTTTCTGTCAGAAGTAGCAAGTTTTGCTTAACACTAACAAACATTCTCATCAAAGTAACGATATTTTACCTTAATACTAACATACTTTTACTGAACACACACAAATTTCTCTTAGAAATAATATTTTTCATCAGTGATAACACTTTTTCTGTTCGAACTAGCAAGTTTTCTACCAAAGATACCAAATTTTTTCGTAGAAGTAACATTTTTTGATTGTGATAACAACTTTTCTGTCAGAAGTAGCAAGTTTTGCTTAACACTAACAAACCTTCTCATCAAAGTAACGACATTTTACCTTAATACTAACATACTTTTACTGAACACACACAAATTTCTCTTAGAAATAATATTTTTCATCAGTGATAACACTTTTTCTGTTCGAACTAGCAAGTTTTCTATCAAAGATACCAAATTTTTTCGTAGAAGTAACATTTTTTGATTGTGATAACAACTTTTCTGTCAGAAGTAGCAAGTTTTGCTTAACACTAACAAACATTCTCATCAAAGTAACGATATTTTACCTTAATACTAACATACTTTTACTGAACACACACAAAGTTCTCTTAGAAATAATATTTTTCGTCAGTGATAACACTTTTTCTGTTCGAACTAGCAAGTTTTCTGTCAAAGATACCAAATTTTTTCGTAGAAGTAACATTTTTTGATTGTGATAACAACTTTTCTGTCAGAAGTAGCAAGTTTTGCTTAACACTAACAAACATTCTCATCAAAGTAACGATATTTTACCTTAATACTAACATACTTTTACTGAACACACACAAATTTCTCTTAGAAATAATATTTTTCATCAGTGATAACACTTTTTCTGTTCGAACTAGCAAGTTTTCTATCAAAGATACCAAATTTTTTCGTAGAAGTAACATTTTTTGATTGTGATAACAACTTTTCTGTCAGAAGTAGCAAGTTTTGCTTAACACTAACAAACATTCTCATCAAAGTAACGATATTTTACTTAATACTAACATACTTTTACTGAACACACACAAATTTCTCTTAGAAATAATATTTTTCGTCAGTGATAACACTTTTTCTGTTCGAACTAGCAAGTTTTCTGTCAAAGATACCAAATTTTTTCGTAGAAGTAACATTTTTTGATTGTGATAACAACTTTTCTGTCAGAAGTAGCAAGTTTTGCTTAACACTAACAAACATTCTCATCAAAGTAACGATATTTTACCTTAATACTAACATACTTTTACTGAACACACACAAATTTCTCTTAGAAATAATATTTTTCATCAGTGATAACACTTTTTCTGTTCGAACTAGCAAGTTTTCTATCAAAGATACCAAATTTTTCGTAGAAGTAACATTTTTTGATTGTGATAACAACTTTTCTGTCAGAAGTAGCAAGTTTTGCTTAACACTAACAAACATTCTCATCAAAGTAACGATATTTTACCTTAATACTAACATACTTTTACTGAACACACACAAATTTCTCTTAGAAATAATATTTTTCATCAGTGATAACACTTTTTCTGTTCGAACTAGCAAGTTTTCTACCAAAGATACCAAATTTTTTCGTAGAAGTAACATTTTTTGATTGTGATAACAACTTTTCTGTCAGAAGTAGCAAGTTTTGCTTAACACTAACAAACCTTCTCATCAAAGTAACGAATTTTACCTTAATACTAACATACTTTTACTGAACACACACAAATTTCTCTTAGAAATAATATTTTTCATCAGTGATAACACTTTTTCTGTTCGAACTAGCAAGTTTTCTATCAAAGATACCAAATTTTTTCGTAGAAGTAACATTTTTTGATTGTGATAACAACTTTTCTGTCAGAAGTAGCAAGTTTTGCTTAACACTAACAAACCTTCTCATCAAAGTAACGATATTTTACCTTAATACTAACATACTTTTACTGAACACACACAAATTTCTCTTAGAAATAATATTTTTCATCAGTGATAACACTTTTTCTGTTCGAACTAGCAAGTTTTCTATCAAAGATACCAAATTTTTCTTAGAAGTAACATTTTTTGATTGTGATAACAACTTTTCTGTCAGAAGTAGCAAGTTTTGCTTAACACTAACAAACATTCTCATCAAAGTAACGATATTTTACCTTAATACTAACATACTTTTACTGAACACACACAAATTTCTCTTAGAAATAATATTTTTCATCAGTGATAACACTTTTTCTGTTCGAACTAGCAAGTTTTCTGTCAAAGATACCAAATTTTTTCGTAGAAGTAACATTTTTTGATTGTGATAACAACTTTTCTGTCAGAAGTAGCAAGTTTTGCTTAACACTAACAAACATTCTCATCAAAGTAACGATATTTTACCTTAATACTAACATACTTTTACTGAACACACACAAATTTCTCTTAGAAATAATATTTTTCATCAGTGATAACACTTTTTCTGTTCGAACTAGCAAGTTTTCTATCAAAGATACCAAATTTTTTCATAGAAGTAACATTTTTTGATTGTGATAACAACTTTTCTGTCAGAAGTAGCAAGTTTTGCTTAACACTAACAAACATTCTCATCAAAGTAACGATATTTTACCTTAATACTAACGTACTTTTACTGAACACACACAAATTCTCTTAGAAATAATATTTTTCGTCAGTGATAACACTTTTTCTGTTCGAACTAGCAAGTTTTCTATCAAAGATACCAAATTTTTCGTAGAAGTAACATTTTTTTATTGTGATAACAACTTTTCTGTCAGAAGTAGCAAGTTTTGCTTAACACTAACAAACATTCTCATCAAAGTAACGATATTTTACCTTAATACTAACATACTTTTACTGAACACACACAAATTTCTCTTAGAAATAATATTTTTCATCAGTGATAACACTTTTTCTGTTCGAACTAGCAAGTTTTCTATCAAAGATACCAAATTTTTTCGTAGAAGTAACATTTTTGATTGTGATAACAACTTTTCTGTCAGAAGTAGCAAGTTTTGCTTAACACTAACAAACATTCTCATCAAAGTAACGATATTTTACCTTAATACTAACATACTTTTACTGAACACACACAAATTTCTCTTAGAAATAATATTTTTCATCAGTGATAACACTTTTTCTGTTCGAACTAGCAAGTTTTCTGTCAAAGATACCAAATTTTTTCGTAGAAGTAACATTTTTTGATTGTGATAACAACTTTTCTGTCAGAAGTAGCAAGTTTTGCTTAACACTAACAAACCTTCTCATCAAAGTAACGAATTTTACCTTAATACTAACATACTTTTACTGAACACACACAAATTTCTCTTAGAAATAATATTTTTCATCAGTGATAACACTTTTTCTGTTCGAACTAGCAAGTTTTCTATCAAAGATACCAAATTTTTTCTTAGAAGTAACATTTTTTGATTGTGATAACAACTTTTCTGTCAGAAGTAGCAAGTTTTGCTTAACACTAACAAACCTTCTCATCAAAGTAACGATATTTTACCTTAATACTAACATACTTTTACTGAACACACACAAATTTCTCTTAGAAATAATATTTTTCATCAGTGATAACACTTTTTCTGTTCGAACTAGCAAGTTTTCTGTCAAAGATACCAAATTTTTTCGTAGAAGTAACATTTTTTGATTGTGATAACAACTTTTCTGTCAGAAGTAGCAAGTTTTGCTTAACACTAACAAACATTCTCATCAAAGTAATGATATTTTACCTTAATACTAACATACTTTTACTGAACACACACAAATTTCTCTTAGAAATAATATTTTTCATCAGTGATAACACTTTTTCTGTTCGAACTAGCAAGTTTTCTACCAAAGATACCAAATTTTTTCGTAGAAGTAACATTTTTTGATTGTGATAACAACTTTTCTGTCAGAAGTAGCAAGTTTTGCTTAACACTAACAAACATTCTCATCAAAGTAATGATATTTTACCTTAATACTAACATACTTTTACTGAACACACACAAATTTCTCTTAGAAATAATATTTTTCATCAGTGATAACACTTTTTCTGTTCGAACTAGCAAGTTTTCTACCAAAGATACCAAATTTTTTCGTAGAAGTAACATTTTTTGATTGTGATAACAACTTTTCTGTCAGAAGTAGCAAGTTTTGCTTAACACTAACAAACATTCTCATCAAAGTAATGAATTTTACCTTAATACTAACATACTTTTACTGAACACACACAAATTTCTCTTAGAAATAATATTTTTCGTCAGTGATAACACTTTTTCTGTTCGAACTAGCAAGTTTTCTACCAAAGATACCAAATTTTTTCGTAGAAGTAACATTTTTTGATTGTGATAACAACTTTTCTGTCAGAAGTAGCAAGTTTTGCTTAACACTAACAAACATTCTCATCAAAGTAACGATATTTTACCTTAATACTAACATACTTTTACTGAACACACACAAATTTCTCTTAGAAATAATATTTTTCATCAGTGATAACACTTTTTCTGTTCGAACTAGCAAGTTTTCTATCAAAGATACCAAATTTTTTCGTAGAAGTAACATTTTTTGATTGTGATAACAACTTTTCTGTCAGAAGTAGCAAGTTTTGCTTAACACTAACAAACATTCTCATCAAAGTAACGACATTTTACCTTAATACTAACATACTTTTACTGAACACACACAAATTTCTCTTAGAAATAATATTTTTCGTCAGTGATAACACTTTTTCTGTTCGAACTAGCAAGTTTTCTATCAAAGATACCAAATTTTTTCGTAGAAGTAACATTTTTTGATTGTGATAACAACTTTTCTGTCAGAAGTAGCAAGTTTTGCTTAACACTAACAAACATTCTCATCAAAGTAACGATATTTTACCTTAATACTAACATACTTTTACTGAACACACACAAATTTCTCTTAGAAATAATATTTTTCATCAGTGATAACACTTTTTCTGTTCGAACTAGCAAGTTTTCTGTCAAAGATACCAAATTTTTTCATAGAAGTAACATTTTTTGATTGTGATAACAACTTTTCTGTCAGAAGTAGCAAGTTTTGCTTAACACTAACAAACATTCTCATCAAAGTAACGATATTTTACTTTAATACTAACATACTTTTACTGAACACACACAAATTTCTCTTAGAAATAATATTTTTCGTCAGTGATAACACTTTTTCTGTTCGAACTAGCAAGTTTTCTGTCAAAGATACCAAATTTTTTCGTAGAAGTAACATTTTTTGATTGTGATAACAACTTTTCTGTCAGAAGTAGCAAGTTTTGCTTAACACTAACAAACATTCTCATCAAAGTAACGATATTTTACCTTAATACTAACATACTTTTACTGAACACACACAAATTTCTCTTAGAAATAATATTTTTCATCAGTGATAACACTTTTTCTGTTCGAACTAGCAAGTTTTCTATCAAAGATACCAAATTTTTTCGTAGAAGTAACATTTTTTGATTGTGATAACAACTTTTCTGTCAGAAGTAGCAAGTTTTGCTTAACACTAACAAACATTCTCATCAAAGTAACGATATTTTACCTTAATACTAACATACTTTTACTGAACACACACAAATTTCTCTTAGAAATAATATTTTTCGTCAGTGATAACACTTTTTCTGTTCGAACTAGCAAGTTTTCTATCAAAGATACCAAATTTTTTCGTAGAAGTAACATTTTTTGATTGTGATAACAACTTTTCTGTCAGAAGTAGCAAGTTTTGCTTAACACTAACAAACATTCTCATCAAAGTAACGATATTTTACCTTAATACTAACATACTTTTACTGAACACACACAAATTTCTCTTAGAAATAATATTTTTCATCAGTGATAACACTTTTTCTGTTCGAACTAGCAAGTTTTCTATCAAAGATACCAAATTTTTTCGTAGAAGTAACATTTTTTGATTGTGATAACAACTTTTCTGTCAGAAGTAGCAAGTTTTGCTTAACACTAACAAACCTTCTCATCAAAGTAACGTAATTTTACCTTAATACTAACATACTTTTACTGAACACACACAAATTCTCTTAGAAATAATATTTTTCATCAGTGATAACACTTTTTCTGTTCGAACTAGCAAGTTTTCTATCAAAGATACCAAATTTTTTCGTAGAAGTAACATTTTTTGATTGTGATAACAACTTTTCTGTCAGAAGTAGCAAGTTTTGCTTAACACTAACAAACCTTCTCATCAAAGTAACGATATTTTACCTTAATACTAACATACTTTTACTGAACACACACAAATTTCTCTTAGAAATAATATTTTTCATCAGTGATAACACTTTTTCTGTTCGAACTAGCAAGTTTTCTATCAAAGATACCAAATTTTTTCGTAGAAGTAACATTTTTTGATTGTGATAACAACTTTTCTGTCAGAAGTAGCAAGTTTTGCTTAACACTAACAAACATTCTCATCAAAGTAATGATATTTTACCTTAATACTAACATACTTTTACTGAACACACACAAATTTCTCTTAGAAATAATATTTTTCATCAGTGATAACACTTTTTCTGTTCGAACTAGCAAGTTTTCTACCAAAGATACCAAATTTTTTCGTAGAAGTAACATTTTTTGATTGTGATAACAACTTTTCTGTCAGAAGTAGCAAGTTTTGCTTAACACTAACAAACATTCTCATCAAAGTAACGATATTTTACCTTAATACTAACATACTTTTACTGAACACACACAAATTTCTCTTAGAAATAATATTTTTCATCAGTGATAACACTTTTTCTGTTCGAACTAGCAAGTTTTCTACCAAAGATACCAAATTTTTTCGTAGAAGTAACATTTTTTGATTGTGATAACAACTTTTCTGTCAGAAGTAGCAAGTTTTGCTTAACACTAACAAACATTCTCATCAAAGTAATGATATTTTACCTTAATACTAACATACTTTTACTGAACACACACAAATTTCTCTTAGAAATAATATTTTTCGTCAGTGATAACACTTTTTCTGTTCGAACTAGCAAGTTTTCTACCAAAGATACCAAATTTTTTCGTAGAAGTAACATTTTTTGATTGTGATAACAACTTTTCTGTCAGAAGTAGCAAGTTTTGCTTAACACTAACAAACATTCTCATCAAAGTAATGATATTTTACCTTAATACTAACATACTTTTACTGAACACACACAAATTTCTCTTAGAAATAATATTTTTGTTTCTATGTCTGAATATATTTGTTTACATGTATGGGTTGGTGTTTGGTTAGGTTAGCTAAGTTAGGTTAGGTTAGCTAAGTTAGGTTAGGTTAGCTAGTAAACATTTCTCCATGTTTAAGTTAGGTTAGGTTATGTTAACTTATCATGAGCGCTCATGATAAGCTAACCTAACCTAACTAAAGCATGGTACAAAGTCGACATGGGGGGATTTTCCGGAGAGTATGGTTAGGTTAGGTTAGGCTAGATCAAGTTAGGTTAGGTTAAGTTAGGTTAGCCTACGTACGCGCGCGTACATAGGCTAACCTAACTTAACCTAACCTAACTTGATCTAGCCTAACCTAACCTAACCATACTCGCCGGAAAATCCCCCATGTCGACTTTGCACCATGCTTTAGTTAGGTTAGGTTAGCTTATCATGAGCGCTCATGATAAGTTAACCTAACCTAACCTAACTTAAACATGGAGAAATGTTTACTAGCTAACCTAACCTAACCTAACTTAGCTAACCTAAACTAACTTAGCTAACCTAACCTAACCAAACACCAACCCAGACATGTAAACAAATATATTCAGACATAGAAACGAAAAATATTATTTCTAAGAGAAATTTGTGTGTGTTCAGTAAAAGTATGTTAGTATTAAGGTAAAATGTTGTTACTTTGATGAGAAGGTTTGTTAGTGTTAAGCAAAACTTGCTACTTCTGACAGAAAAGTTGTTATCACAATCAAAAAATGTTACTTTTACGAAAAAATTTGGTATCTTTGGTAGAAAACTTGCTAGTTCGAACAGAAAAAGTGTTATCACTGACGAAAAATATTATTTCTAAGAGAAATTTGTGTGTGTTCAGTAAAAGTATGTTAGTATTAAGGTAAAATATCATTACTTTGATGAGAATGTTTGTTAGTGTTAAGCAAAACTTGCTACTTCTGACAGAAGAGTTGTTATCACAATCAAAAAATGTTACTTCTAAGAAAAAATTTGGTATCTTTGGTAGAAAACTTGCTAGTTCGAACAGAAAAAGTGTTATCACTGACGAAAAATATTATTTCTAAGAGAAATTTGTGTGTGTTCAGTAAAAGTATGTTAGTATTAAGGTAAAATATCATTACTTTGATGAGAATGTTCGTTAGTGTTAAGCAAAACTTGTTACTTCTGACAGAAAAGTTGTTATCACAATCAAAAAATGTTACTTCTAAGAAAAAATTTGGTAACTTTGTAGAAAATTTGCTAGTTCGAACAGAAAAGTGTTATCATTGATGAAAAATATTATTTCTAAGAGAAATGTGTGTGTGTTCAGTAAAAGTATGTTAGTATTAAGGTAAAATATTCGTTACTTTGATGAGAATGTTTGTTAGTGTTAAGCAAAACTTGCTACTTCTGACAGAAAAGTTGTTATCACAATCGAAAAATGTTACTTCTACGAAAAAATTTGGTATCTTTGGTAGAAAATTTGCTAGTTCGAACAGAAAAAGTGTTATCACTGATGAAAAATATTATTTCTAAGAGAAATTTGTGTGTGTTCAGTAAAAGTATGTTAGTATTAAGGTAAAATATCATTACTTTGATGAGAATGTTTGTTAGTGTTAAGCAAAACTTGCTACTTCTGACAGAAAAGTTGTTATCACAATCAAAAAATGTTACTTCTACGAAAAAATTTGGTATCTTTGACAGAAAATTTGCTAGTTCGAACAGAAAAAGTGTTATCACTGACGAAAAATATTATTTCTAAGAGGAATTTGTGTGTGTTCAGTAAAAGTATGTTAGTATTAAGGTAAAATATCGTTACTTTGATGAGAATGTTTGTTAGTGTTAAGCAAAACTTGCTACTTCTGACAGAAAAGTTGTTATCACAATCAAAAAATGTTACTTCTACGAAAAAATTTGATATCTTTGACAGAAAACTTGCTAGTTCGAACAGAAAAAGTATTATCACTGACGAAAAATATTATTTCTAAGCGAAATTTGTGTGTGTTCAGTAAAAGTATGTTAGTATTATGGTAAAATGTCGTTACTTTGATGAGAATGTTTGTTAGTGTTAAGCAAAACTTGCTACTTCTGACAGAAAAGTTGTTATCACAATCAAAAAATGTTACTTCTACGAAAAAATTTGATATCTTTGACAGAAAACTTGCTAGTTCGAACAGAAAAAGTGTTATCACTGATGAAAAATATTGTTTCTAAGAGAACTTTGTGTGTGTTCAGTAAAAGTATGTTAGTATTAAGGTAAAATATCGTTACTTTGATGAGAATGTTTGTTAGTGTTAAGCAAAACTTGCGACTTCTGACAGAAAAGTTGTTATCACAATCAAAAAATGTTACTTCTACGAAAAAATTTGGTATCTTTGACAGAAAATTTGCTAGTTCGAACAGAAAAAGTGTTATCACTGATGAAAAATATTATTTCTAAGAGAAATTTGTGTGTGTTCAGTAAAAGTATGTTAGTATTAAGGTAAAATATCGTTACTTTGATGAGAATGTTTGTTAGTGTTAAGCAAAACTTGTTACTTCTGACAGAAAAGTTGTTATCACAATAAAAAAATGTTACTTCTACGAAAAAATTTGGTATCTTTGACAGAAAATTTGCTAGT